>WNGS01157769.1:0-14777 GCA_020271785.1 Procambarus virginalis
AAAAAACACCCTCGCCTGTGACACAATAAACTTCCCGCCTGTGACACACAATAAATACCCCTGCCTATGACACACAATAAACACCCCGCCTGTGACACACAATAAACACCCCGCCTGTGACACATAATTAACACCCCGCCTGTGTTACTTCAATTACTGTGTTACAGTAATTTAACTTCCACTCCGTAGGGTTTTAACAGTTTATGCATATCTTCAATAACAGGAAGATAAGTGTTTTCCCAAACTTCATCTCTTCGAACGTAGGTACGGCCAATTCCTGTTGGTATTATAACTCTCATAATTTGAGGAGTTTCCTTGATAAAGTCAAATAAATCTTTCATACCATTCTTGAAGTAGACGAGACGATTAATGGATGTATCTTCGTTTAATCCAGCGAGCATGTTTCTGTCTTTTGATTTTTCTATAATTCCCTGAGCAATGTTATTACGTTCTATAGGTAATCCAATACCATATTGAGTGGCTATAGCAACAATATATGGAAGATTTTCTCCTTTAGAGATATGAATTGTTCCTGGTATTGGACGATCTTCAGGGATACATCTCTTAAGACTGTACAAGGGTCGGCGAACATTATAAGCGTCAGCGTGAGGATATTTTTTGGCTAAGTCTAGGGCCATTCCTCGGGGAACACAGGATATACAGTTCACTCCGTACACAAGGCAGGATTCATTATTACAAAACGAATCGTCAGTTAAATAACCCTGACAAGTTTTCAGAACAGTATCCATGGTGAATTTTCTTCCTCGTAAGGTAGTAGATACGATCCAGATAATCGTAATAATAGCCCTAATGCGAGGTCCGCGCTCTTATATTGGGGGAATGTAAACGCTACCACCTATTTTGATTATATTAATAAGGATTTTTGAAACCCTAGAATATTATTATATATAACATTATAACTAATAGTATATTTATTTAAGATATAGATGCTTTTAAGTATATTTAAAATTAGATTAAATACGAATTTTCTACTAAAAATATATATATCTATCATTTATGTATGGCAGCTATGAATAATGACGTAATAGTATACTTCTAGTGAGATTGCCAACGTTATGTATTTTTTCTATTGCGGATAAGAAATGATGAATGTAGTTTATTAAGTATTTATATAAAAGAGCTTATTTAATTAAGAAACTTTATGGATTTTAATAGAGAAGTACTCAGAGAAAAACACTGTCTATTATAAATGGGGAAACTGTTAAATATGTAGCGATGTACGATACTTATTTTTAGGGATATATACTTGCTTATCCCACTCTAATAGTTAGTGCTGCCCACACACGATGGATCCTTTGTGCGCCAAGAAGTTTTACAGTATAGAAAGCCTTAAATGTGCAGGAGTAAGACTACAAACATTTGTGGATTGGCCTGTTAAGTGGTTGAACCCTATAGACTTAGTTGAAGATGGATTCTATTATCTCCGCAATAGTGATTACTGTTTGTGTGCATTTTGTTATTGTATAGTAGGTGCATGGATTGTTGGTGATACCTCTCGAAGACGTCATAAGATGATTAATCAAGACTGTGCCTTTATTAGAGGCAAGAGGAGTGACAATGTTTCTTTAGAGGTGTCTGAGATAGCTTTCCAATATGGACTGGAATTTGTTTCCCTTAAAATTGAACTGGGAAATAAGAAAATCTGTGATAGTAGTAAGTATATATTCTTATAATGTATTCTTATGTCAGTCTTATATACTCTGTACAAACTTGCTTTAATAGGTTCTTCTTCTTTCTAGAATATTTTACATAACTATATTATATTTTAGGTGGTGCACCTCCCAAGGATGATCTGGATTGATNATTTCCCCACAAAGATACGAGCAGCAGAACAATGGAGGGGCAAAGGAAAAAGTAAAGGAACAAAGGGAACATCAGCACGAATCAAGAGAGCAGAAGAATTAGGAGCCCCAGCAACAGCTGGGGGGGGGGAGAGAAAGGAATAGCCACGAAAACGACCAGGACGAGCACCAAGCATCGGCTCCTGGAGACAGACACAAAGGGGCGAAAACCGCGAAATCAGAAGTTGGAGTTCGAGGAAATTGGCGTAATAACCTCGAACGTTCCATTGAAGAATATACAACGACGAGAAGAGAAAGGACAACAACAGAAAACAAGGAAGAAACAAAGGCGAAAGAGCAACATAGCACGTTAAAGAATATCAGGGTCAGCAAAGTCAGGGTTAGGGGCATAGGTAAACTGAGCAAAGACGGAGGGAAGGAAGCGGGAGAACAGACCAGAGGTGGGCGGGCGGGGTCCGGAGGAGGAGGAAGAAGAGGAGACAACGGAGATGAGCAGTCAAGGACAGCAGCAGGAAGAGGGGGAGTAGAAAGAGGGGAGTGCACCGCAGGAAGGGCAGCAACCGAAAGGGAAGTAGGGGCCAAAGAAACCTCCATAGCAGGAACAGGGGGAGCAACCACTGAAATGGGAGGGGAAGGAGCAATAGAGCCAGTAGTAGGGGTCGAGGAAGAAAGCGAGGCCTTCTTACCCGCCGGGGAGGAGGAAGGAGAGGAGCCAGGCTTACGCTTCTGGCTTAAAGAGACCGGTGTCCCAGCAACTACGTACCGGGCAACGGATTCCAGTGTCTCAACAGGAGAAGCTGAACGAGAGCACACATGATGGCCGTGAGGAGAGCGATGGACATCCGCCTGCACCAACAGGCGGTGGGGAGAGTCAAGAGATGGAGGAGAAGGATGGGAAGGAGGATCGGGAGACAAGGAAGAAGACACAGGAGACACGACAGACCGGGTAGAAAGAAGGGGAACTCCAGACAGAGGACCAGGAGGGGGACCCTTCGGGACAGAACTCAAAGGAACAGAGGAGGAGGCAGTGGGTGTATCAGGGTCCAAGCCCGGAAACGGTTGTGAGTTTGAGGAAGGTGGGAAGGACGAGGAGAAGAAGAGCGCAACACGCGAGCATAAGAGATATTAGCATAAGGCGGGAGCCGGCGAACCTGACGCCTCGCCTCAGGAAAAGATAAGCGCTCCCGGTGCTTCAAGCTGAGGACGGCTGCCTCAAGCTTGTAATGGACACACGCACGGGAGAAGGTAGGATGGGCCTCACCGCAGTTGAGGCAACGAGCCTGGGGAGAAGTGCACTCTGACTTAGAGTGACCTTCGCCACCACACAAAGGACAGAGAGAGACAGTCCCAGAGCAGCGGAGGGCACCATGCCCAAACCTCCAGCACTTGTTACAGAGCCGAGGAGAAGGAATGTACTCCTGGACAGAGCACCTGGCACCAGCAAGAATAACGGAGGGCGGAAGGGTCCTACCATCAAAGGTAATCTTCACAACCCGAAGGGGTTGACGGCGACTACCACGCGGGGGACGAGTAAACGTGTCCACTTGGAGAATAGAATGGCCCTGGGCAGCAAGGATATGTCGAATATCGTCGTGGCAGTCTCGCAGATCCCGAACACCGGTCGCAACATGGGGCGGGAGCAGAATAGTGCCAACACTGGCATTCAACTGAGCGTTCTTCGAGACCCGAACAGGGGTCTCGCCAAGGCAGGATAAGGCAGCCAAGCGGGAAGCAGCATCCTGAGAAGGAGCAGCAACCACACGTGTACCGAGACGAGTGGGGTTGAAAGTAACAGAGGCATCCACGGAATCGACGAGATGTCGATGGAGGGAGAAATCATCAAGAGGCGCAGAATCAAGAGGGAGGAGATCAAAATATTTGGCCCACAAAGCGGGACCAAACAAGGCTTGATAGGTATCAGAACGGGAAGGAATCGAACGAGGGCGGCCGTGACGAGGACGGCGGTGAGAACCCCCAGAGAGAGAGGGTTAAAAGGTGCAGTAGTTACAACTAGAGATGGAGCCGCGCCAGGGGATGAGGTAGTCACCACTGGGGGCTTGGGGCTCGACCCAACCACAGAGGAGGGAGGGGAGCCGAGGGGAGGAGTCAGAGAGGCCAAAGGAGGAGCAAGGTCGGGGCCCAATGCAGCGGAGCCTGGTCTTCCAATACAGGCCGACTCGGGGGCTTGGTCGCCCACCCCACGAGCCTGAGAGGGTACAACAGAAACATTCATTGCAATAGGGACGAGAAAGAGACATTCATTAACGAATGTGCCCCCATACCCACCATGGAGCCACAATTAGAGGCAGGACACCCAACAGGAAGCTATCGCCGATCATACCAGGGCCCCCTAGGGGTGCGTCGCGAGTATATGCCCCACAAACGCCACCTGAAGAACCGTCAGTCCGTCGAGATTGGGTTCAGTGACGAAAGGGGGATTGACAATAAAAGGTTCCCCTCGCTCTCAACGTTGGGTACTACAGTTCTACGGGTGCAAGAGTATGCCTCCTCAAGCACCCGGGTGTCAAAATAGAAGAAGTCCAAAGGAATAATCCAAAACAAGCAAAGGTCGGCAGGAAACGACAAGCAGATAGGAGAAGAGGGGGAGAAAAACGAAACATAAGGAAAAGGAAAAGCGATCCAGCATAATTAGAGAAGACAGCAGCAGGAGTGCAAGGCCATAAAAGGACAGAGGACTGCCCCACGGAGCATCACACTCCAGCAGCCGTCCACTAAGCTCTCTCACGACGCCAACGGGCCAGATGGGGAGAGGGAAAGGGATGTGTAATAACACGCTATACACGCTGGGATTTAAGACTAGTGTGCAAGACTCAGTGTTACAGCCTGCTTGGGCCAGTAACTGGGTTCTTTCTGTTTAATGTGCCTATTAGCCTCTTCCATGATCCCACCCCCTGTCAGTGGCAAGTTCAAGAATTAGCGGTAGCAAGTAGTGCAAGGAATAGAGGGGTAAATAAGACGCAATTACACCTTCAATATATTATCTATCGAAGTATATCTACACTTATGTACAGTGTCGCTTTCACCCAGGACACTCAATATATCTGCAGTGTTTTTTCAAAACCTACCAAGTCCAACATCTTCTAGTACACGTTGTCCACGTTCAATGGTAATCACCGGCGAGTTCACCTTCCTCAACATGGGCCAGTCCACACACCGTATCGTTACCATGTCACAATACCCCACATCTGCTCTCCAGAAACACACTGGCAGAAGGCTTCAGCAGCACGCTACACAGGAGTCACAAGTAATCGCTTCCCAGGAATCACTGACACCTTGGCAGAAGACTCTAGCAACACACTAGCAGCACTTCTAAGCAGAAGGATACTACTGTCGTCGTGTAACACCCTCTTGGCCAAATCCCTGGTATGTCGGTCAACACAACAATGCACAAGCACAACAGATAACACACTACTTAGTACCAATGGTGGCCACTTGTCCTCTCACAGGACTTAGTCAGGAGTTAGGGACTGCTCAAGGTGAACTGATTTCCACAACGGAATTAAACTATCCACGACACCTCTGTGGACATAAAAGTCATTAGCCAGACAGAAAGTATTCAGGGAGAACATAGGATGGCAACCTTTCACCGAGGAGATGAAACATAATTGGATGCACTATCTAGATGGCGTTGATATCGTTACGTCACTCACCAGAGGTCGTCATCATCATCGACCTCACCTCCTGAGGTATGAAACAGGAGCCTTTCACCTAAGTCACATCACCGCCAACAGATGACGTTATCTTCGCCTTACTTAAGTTGGCGTGCAGGTTCATAGATGGCGTTGCTGTCGCCACTCCTCCCTCCACAGAAAATGTCGGTACCGTAACACTCAGTGACGGCTGTTACTCACGTGCTTGGCGATACAAACAGACAGTCAAGTGGGTGCCTAGCACTACATAATTGAGCAACAGTTCAAGCCGTATCTCTGTCATAATTTACTTCCGAGAGACATTATTTTTTTTTAATTCATGGGTTCTTACATTCTTTTAACAACTTGGTAACAATTTTAACAAGGAGATAACAAAAGTCAGTTGGAAGAGAATAGGTGACATCACACTTGGCAGGCTGACCTGACCTCTTACCCGCAGGCGGTCCCAGGAGAGCGGTGAGCGGGGTGACATCTCTCTCCACTGCACCAAACTATCTATCAACTAGAAATGTATATGTTTATCCCTCAGAATGTTCGGTAAAATGTTTATTGTTTGTGATGTGCGTCTATATATGTATGAACACGTTGTACTGAACGGGGTGAGAATAGCTTGAGCTACCTCATCCCTTTATGTGTATTTTACCTCAATAAACTTATTTAAATTTAAATTTAAATTTCCATCTATCAACTCCCCTTCTCTGCCTCGAAGCTGAATATATGAATTCAGATAAGTGATCTTCTGATCACTGTTGCATCTCCAACAAATGGGGTTCCGGTAGTACAGTCGGGTTCGTTCTCGACTCACAATTGAAAAATCCAGGTTCGAGTCCTGGGTGGGACGGAAAAGGTTGGGTGAATTTCCTTTCATCTAATGTGTCTGTTTAGCTAGCGTTATGCAGGAGTTAGTCCGCTTGTTATGGGGTTGCATTCTGGGGGTTGGTGGAGGGGGTCAGTATTTCGACCCTGGGGGGCGGGACCCCCGATATAACCCTATATCGAGGGTCAGCCAGAGTTATAAATAAACTCTGGCTGCCTGTCCCCTGACACAATGAATTATTGTAATAATTATTATGCACACAGAAAATAACACTAATGTGATATATATCAATGAGAAAATCTACTGTGGTTCTTAAGGGACTCGAACCCGCGACAAAGGCATTGCCAGCCGCATACTCTACCACTGTACCACGTATTACTTAAAAAAGTCAAACAACCGGATGTCTACTGAAATCACAAGAAGTCTGGTGGCCTCTCCTGAAGCCAGTCAAAGTTTTACATATGTTCCCAAGCACTCGGGTGCAGGTGTTGTTCCCGAGCACTCGGGTGCAGGTGTTGTTCCCGAGCACTCGGGTGCAGGTGTTGTTCACGAGCACTCGGGTGCAGGTGTTGTTCACAAGCACTCGGGTGCAGGTGTTGTTCACAAGCACTCGGGTGCAGGTGAGTAGTAGGGATGGCGGCGTATGGGCCCTTTTTTTCTCAGGAAAAAGGGTAGATATTACCCAGGGTCGTATGGGCCCTTTTTTTCTCAGGAAAAAGGGTAGATATTACCCAGGGTCGTATGGGCCCTTTTTTTTCTCGGGAAAAAGGGTCGATATTACCCAGGGTCGTATGGACCCTTTTTTCAGGCAAAAGTTCCTCTACGCCCCACCGGATTCAACGAACTTTGGAAAAGGGACGATATGCTCTTAGAGGTTTCTTATGAGGAAAATAATTTCTGAGATCTTAGAAGTTTGTTAAAGAGTTCTTATGAGGAAAATAAGTAGGAAAATCTTAGAAGTTGTTATAAAAAGTCATAAACAGTTATTTAGCCCGTATATGTTTAAGTAGGATTCGTACTTAGAAACTAGTATATGGCTATATAACTGAATCATTACCGGGTCACACCCCTCCCCTGCCTTCCACCCCCTGCGTCATCTTACCTCACACCCCTCCCTCCCCCCTTCCCTCCCACCCGTAAGTCATCTTACCTCACACCCCTCCCTCCCCCCTTCCCTCCCACCCGTAAGTCATCTTACCTCACACCCCCTCCCCCTTCCCTCCCTACCCCTGCGTCATCTGTGATGACCTCACTCCGGCCAGCCTACCAGACGCCCTGGGGCAAGTCACTCCGTAATCTTACCAAGTCACATCCGTAATCTTATCTGTACCGCCCCTCCCTCCCTCTCTCTCTCTCTCTCTATCAGCTAAGTCATATTATTCATTCGCATTTCCTACATCTATTTAGGCCTCGTAATGTTTGTTCCTTTACATTAAACTAGTTAGTTTTACACAAATAAACAAAGTCAGTAAGCAGGGTCTAGCTCGCGTTCCCCGCCTTAGTTTTACTAATACATCTTCTTTAGTATCCAATCATTTTCTTCTAGATTTAAAACATAGCTATTTCAAACGTAGTACAATACAGTAATTTAGTTACTGAGCTCCAGCTCTTGTCCTCCACCTTAGGTCCATCGCACATCTTCGTTAATAACCCATTAATTTTCATGAAATTTAAACCCGCCATACTTCTAACTGAGTAAGTAAAGATATCACATTTACCAAACTCTAGGTCTTATCCTCCGCCTTAGTTCTCTCTCGTATCTTCGTTATTACCTAATCAAATTCCCTGAAATTTTTACCCTCTGTATATCAGACACAGTAAATAAGATCAAATTAGTTACTGAGCTCCAGCTCTTGTCCTCGGCCTTAGATTATCCCCTTAACTTCTTTACTATCAGTCCAATCCCCCTAAAATTTTATTCCGTCTTATTTCAATCGTAGTACAATACAGTAATTTAGTTACCAAGCTCCATCTCTCGTCCCCCACCCTACGTCCCTCACATGTCTTCGTTAATATTCTAACAATTCCCCTGAAATTTATATCCGCTGTAATTCAGATATAGTAAAAATAGTTCCGAACAATTACCAAACTCTAGCTCACATCCCCCACCTTAGTTCATTTGTACAAGTTCTTTATTATCAGACCAAATCCTCAGTTATTTAAGATCACTATATTTCTACGTAGTAAAATAAATCAAGACATTAACCGAGTTTCAGCTCATGTCCTCCGCCTTAGTTCATCTAATTAGTTTGGATCAAGGCCTTCTCCAGTCTATCAAAGTCAGCAACATGCCCATTATTACCCTTTCCCTACATTACCTTCTCATCCACAACTTATCCAATCCTTCAATAATCTTACTGTATTTGCATATTTCTCTACAAATTCCCTTCATGTTCTTCACATATTCATCACCTTCTTTACATGTTCTATGTGTTCTGTGTCAATATTCATGTTCCTCTACAAGTTCATGTTCCTCACAAGATCACTTCGTTATCACCTACACTTACAAGTTTTCTACATTCTTTGTCATATTCTCTATGTTCTTTACAAGTTCATTGTTCAAGTTCTTTAGTAACAGACCAATTTTCCCGAAATTTAAAGTAGATATACTTCAAAGGTAGTAAAGCAAATCAAGACAGTTAACGAGCTCCAACTCTCGTCCCCCACCACCTTAGTTCTCTCTCGTATCTTCGTAAATAACCAATAAAATTTCCTTTAATTTATAACATAGTGGTTTCAGATGCAGTAAATAAAGTCAGTTTAGATACCGAGTTTTCAACTCTTGTTCCTGCTTAGCTCATTTGCACATGTTGTTTATTATCAGTCCAAATCACCCGAGATTTAAGATCTTAGATCATCAAACATAAATATATTCTATCAAGTCCATCTCCAGCCTAGCTCTTTACCAGAGTAATCGTCTAACCCCAACCTGTGTAATTATCTTTCACCCCCTCCCACATTCCTCCATCTTATTGTTTATTATCTGTCCATATCACCCGAGGTTTAAGATCTTAGATCATCAAACATAAATATATTCTATCAAGTCCATCTCCAGCCTAGCTCTTTACCAGAGTAATCGTCTAACCCCAACCTGTGTAATTATCTTTCACCCCCTCCCACATTCCTCCATCTCATCCAAGTCTCATAAATTTAAATGTAGCTGTTAATTTGCTTTCTTTCCCCGTTCATAGCATATTCTCTGTAAGTTCAGATCAGTATTTAGTCTTACATATTCTCTAGTTCGTTCCATTTTATACAAGACTTAAACAACTATTACTATGCTTCCTATCTTATCTTAACATGACTCATATGTAAATATACCCAACTCCTTCCATCCATTACATGTCCCAGCATGTTCACCGCCTAACTCGATACTCTTTATAATTTACATGTTATAGCATGTTTTCCGCGCATCTTGGTACCAACGCTTACAATCTCTCTCAATCCTTTACATGTCTCAGCATGTTCGCCTCTCATCTCACTACGCTTTCTACTTTACATGTTATAGCATGTTTTCCGCGCATCTTGGTACTCCCACTTACAATCTCTGTCTCAATCCTTTACACGTCCCAGCATGTTCCCCTACCCAACTTTCAACCCTTTCTTACAATTTTCCTCCATCCCGCCGCTACATGTTCTTACCCATTCATTACAGTCCCCTACATATTCTCTATTCATCTTTGTACTAATTCTTAAACTAGTTGTTTCTGTCATTTTTAGTAAGTAGATCTTCGTTAACAACAACAACAACAGTATCATTACTAATTCTCAATGAGTTACTACAGAGCATTTAGTAGTTATCCATTGTTTCAAACGAAGTCATTATAAATCATTCTAAGACATCTTCGTACAATTAAAGATACTTGCCAATGCACTAGGTCATTACTTACAGTAGCATCATAAGGGGGCATTCCAATCCAGTTTGGCTCCAAAAATGCAAAAAATGAAAACTCGTTCGATTTCAATCAAACTTTTTTGACAAGTTCTATATGAAAAGTGTTTCATCTGGTCCAAGTTTCAGCATCGTAGCATAAATAGGAAGGGAGAAAAAAATATGAAGTAGTTGTGAAAAATGGTCAAAATTGTTGTTTATGCTGTTTATGCCAAAAATGGTCAAAATTGATTATGAATCAAAAGTGTCAACTGAAATCATAGCTATGACTCTTTGCTATCACAATAGCATATATTAAACAAATATTATAATTAGTTTAATTGGAAAAAAATTTAAGAGAAAAAAAAAAAAGGATTTTTTTTTTCAATTTTTTTTTTTTTTTTCATTTTTTTTGGGGCGATTTGCATCAAACTTACAGACCTTACTGTACGTATGCCTATCTGTAAGATGCCAATTTTGGAGAAAATTGTTTGATGTCAACCTCAGCCACAGATTTTAGAACCTTAGACTTTATTATTTCTGTTTTTTTTTCAATTGACACAAACGTTTACAAAACTTTTTCATTTTTTATTCAATTTACATGAAACTTACACAGTATATAATGTATGGCATCTCTCTACCTGTGCAAGTATTCATGTTTCTCTAAGTTCATTTATTGATTTTATAATAGCAATAAGCATGCCATATTTGCATAATTTTTGGGGGGGAACTTTGAACATTTGTAGTAGGAAAACTAAAGATGTTTTGGAATTCTTTTACTTGCAATCCTTTATTAAATGCCAATGTGTCAGAAAAGGTCACAGAATAATTATATCTGAAACGTGTTGAAGAATTGAAAATGTGAAAAAAACGTTGAAAAAAAAAAACTCTCTTTCTATTTACGCTGAAGTACTGAAACATGGGACAATTGCAGCCCTTTTCATATACAACTAGTCAAAAATATGGTTGACATTGAACAACTTTTCTGCACCAACCTATTGCCCCCTTTACGTTTTCTTTTCGTAACTCAGTTTTATTAAACATACACCTTCAATAGTCAAAGGTAACTTTTCAAGTCATTGTAATCAAATTTTTCCTTTAACTTACTACATCATGTCATTATTCAGTTGCATAATTAAGTACTTGTTTTAGTCCCCAATGTAATAAGCAAATAATATATTAAGGATAAAGAAATCTTATTTAGAAGAAACATCGAGTTTATTATTACAACATTTAACATATACAGGTATTCAAGAAAATAAATACAATGTTCAAGATCGCAAACATACAGTTAATCATAGTTTAAGCAATTTTCAAGAAATCGTAAACACTACAGTCTTATATAGAAATAACATTAGAATTTAGAAAAGAATTATAAGTAAAACATGTATTTGATTTCACACAATGAAACTCTCTAGCCAGCAAGTTAAAAACCATCACAGGCACAGCAACCCCCCTCCCCTTCTCCAAAATAGATTAGTTTTTGTCCCTTAAATTCCTTTAAAACATAGAATGCATCACTATAAACATTATTATCACAAATCATTCAGGCCACGACATTAGAAGTACTTCTTTGTCATTACAATAAGTCCTAACTGCTTCTACAGCATCCATTTGTTCAACCTCCATCCACCTACTCTCACCCATATTCGAGTAATTATCTGTAGCTCGTACCACATTAGTATGTCTTATCCTAATAAGATTTTCAATAAAGGCCACACCAGAGAAAACGCCAAGTACAGGATCCTGTCCTATAAATCTCATCACTGCCTCTATTTCTATCTTTTTGGGGTATGATATCCTATTTCTGGCCTCATCTTTATTAAATTTAACGGAAAGATGGAAAGCTCTCCTCCATATGATCAATCAAACTCCAATGTTCGTCTTCTTCCGTTTTAGGGTGAATAATACTAAGCTCTTTCTCAGTCTTACTATTACCTGCTGTTGCAGTTCATCCTGGCTCATTATAGTATACACTTCTCGTTCTTCAGAATTCAGCTTATTAATAAACCAGTTTGCAGCATTTGGAGATCCAATTTCATCCACAATTTTCTTATAAAAAATTTATCCTTTAAGTTACATCCTATAGGCACTTCTTCAAATTCCGGAAATACGTATAAAACGGGGTCTGGGTCTAAAAGTACAAATTATTTTATCACCTTTAAATAACAAAGAAATTTTCCTCATCTCAGCCTTACTAGGATTTTCGTCAGCAACAACACTTGACAATTCTCATGTTTCTTGAGTACATCTGTAACACTCTCTTTAAAGCTAAATAAGACTACTGTTACATTTTATCAATGGAAGTTCTTCTTTCAACTGTATAGAATCACGACCGATCAGTATCATTAAAACATTTTCACTTTTGCTAATAAACTTTGCTAGAGCCGGAACAATTTTCTCATGCGTACATTTATCAGTATGGGTCATCACTTTATAAGTCTGTTTTTCCGCCAGGGCATATTCCTCCACAAAACAGTCGAAGCTGGACTTTGCCATATAGTATCTGACACTAGATCAGGGTACTTCCAAACCCTGGTAGAGTCTTCACATCCACCACATTGGGCAAATCTTTAAATAAAGAAAAAATACAATATTTAACACAGGGACTATTAAATAATCATAATATTTCAAAACTAAAAAGATTTTCATAATAAGCAAAATTATATCGCAACAAATATAAACAAGTACTGTAAATACGTCATACAATAAGCACTTACTGTATACAGCACAGCCATCGTTTCAAGTATGTCTTCTCACTGCAGGATCAAGATGGGGAGTTTATGGTAAGATATATCCCAGCCTAGCTTATCACATCGGAGATAGTTATGCTCCGCCCCTCTCTCTTAGTTGTAGAGTTTCCAATTAGTTATATGTATTATTTTAGATCTACTAGTTTAACTATGACATTCTCTTCCTTTTATTAGATCCACCCTCTACTTGTTCTTCTCTCGCCCAGTCCCAGTAACATCTTCCCCGAGAGGTATACGAACCATTAATAATTCTTTTTTATTATTCTTCAAAACATAAGCTAAATGGGCTAGTCCTGGAAAAGTGTGTCTCCCATTCTTCTTCTTCTTCTTTACTCCATCCTATTCCGTCGTTAAACCCAATACCATATGGAATAATTATACGTTGGATTAAATTATTATTTCTAGCTTGACGACAAATTTGTCTTATTGCAGATTTAAAACTCCAACGTTAATAATATCTTTCCGTAATCCTAGATCTTCATTAGAGCTACTGTACTGAAGTCCTATAATATGAGGCTTTATTTCTGGTTCTGGAGATAACCAAGTATTATACCACCTGGAGTTATATTATTCTGTACCACTTCACACTCGGAAACTTTACTGTAGGGATATTTTTCCCATAACAGCTGTGCAAATTCACCAGATAAATATGAGGATCGTAGACAAGACAGTCTCCAGGTTTTAGAATTTCATCACTAGTAAAGTTTGCATCTATAATACACTTACGTAAACGCTTAAGCTTTGCTTGCATGTACATAGAACAATCCATCTTGAAGTAGGCAAAAAGTTTCGTACCTCTTCCTATATACCCAGAAAAGTAGAGTTGACATTTAGACATTAAAAATGGGAGAAAATAAACACAGTTTCTATTTTTGTTATTTATATGTAAAAATGTACAATGTATACATTATTCTACAGACATTATTATTCCCAGTCCATCTTTTCTTCTAAATTTTAAAACTACTACTAACAAGCATTGTAACATTAGTATCAGTAGACGTAGTAACATTAACATGTGTTGAATTAATTGCATCAGGCAACTTAGTGTTGATAGAAGGTGATGTAGCATCAGCGGTAGCAGGCGTAGCATCATCAGCAGGTGTCCTAGCAGCGTCAGTAGCATTAGTTGCGGACCCATTTTGAAGAACAGCAATGTATGGAATCTTATTTTCAAAGATGCCGTGGGTGGAAGACTGAGGAGGAACGATGTTTTTAGGACGTACTATTAAGAGTAAAATACCTCGTTTTCGTAGTTTTTGTCCAATTTTCTCAAGTATAGGCTTATATTTACTTTCCCATACTGTGCAGTTGTCCAAATAACTTGACAAGCCAAAACCATATGGATAATAACTCTCTTAACCCATCTTTTAAGAATGTAAATAAGGCTTCCTTCAGGGATTTTTCAAACCAGCGCCATCTTTGATATTCTGTATCTTTTTCAAGTCCATCGTAAAAATGTTCATCCAAACTTCGTACTTCACATGGAGGATTTTCGTATGTTGGTAAAGTTGCTGGTCTACTAGCAAACTGACTCACTAATCCAATAATAAGGGGTAAATGGGGATCTTCATCCATCCTGTTGTTGAATTCAGGCGGTTCTCCAATATGTATACTGCCGGGTTACTGCGATAAGATACGACTGCACGGTTTTTGTAAGGAAAGTTTTCACGATGTAATCTTGCATATGGGTAACGATCCCACAATCCTTGCACAATTTTAGACATTGTACACTCGTTGCATCAAGTTCGTACAATACAGTCGTGATTATTGTAGACAGGTAGAGAGGCAAAGTCTCCAACAATAGTCTTTATCTCCATAGCCTTGAGTGACGAGCTTGAAGTA
>WNGS01157770.1:15481-35595 GCA_020271785.1 Procambarus virginalis
CTACACTAATGGTACACCTACAGTACCCAGGAGCTACACTAATGGCACACCTGCAGTACCAGGAGCTACACTAATGGCACACCTGCAGTACCAGGAGCTACACTAATGGTACACCTGCAGTACCAGGAGCTACACTAATGGTACACCTGCGGTACCAGGAGCTACACTAATGGTACACCTGTGTACCAGTGCTACACTAATGGTACACCTACGGTACCAGGTGCTACACTAATGGTACACCTACGGTACCAGGAGCTACACTATGGTACACCTGCGGTACCAGGTGCTACACTAATGGTACACACCTGCGTACCAGGAGCTACACTAATGTACACCTACGGTACCAGGACTACACTAATGGTACACACCTGCAGTACCAGGAGCTACACTAATGGTACACACCTGCGTACCAGTGCTACACTAATGGTACACACCTGCGGTACCAGGAGCTACACTAATGGCACACCTGCAGTACCAGGAGCTACACTAATGGTACACCTGCGGGTACCAGGTGCTACACTAATGGTACACACCTGCGGTACCAGGAGCTACACTAATGGTACACACCTGCAGTACCAGGAGCTACACTATGGCACACCTGCGGTACCAGGAGCTACACTAATGGTACACCTGCGGTACCAGGAGCTACCCTAATGGTACACCTGTGGTACCAGGAGCTACACTAATGGTACACCTGCGGGTACCAGGAGCTACACTAATGGTACACACCTGCGGTACCAGGAGCTACACTAATGGTACACCTGTGGTACCAGGAGCTACACTAATGGTACACCTGCGGTCCAGGTGCTACACTAATGGTACACACCTGCGTACCAGGAGCTACACTAATGGTACACACCTGCAGTACCAGGTGCTACACTAATGGTACACCTGCGGTACCAGGAGCTACACTAATGGTACACCTGTGGTACCAGGAGCTACACTAATGGCACACTGTGGTACCAGGAGCTACACTAGGGTACACCTGCCCTGGGGTACCAGGTGCTACACTAATGGCACACCTGCGGTACCAGGAGCTACACTAATGGCACACCTGCGGTACCAGATCTACACTAATGGTACACCTGCGGTACCAGGAGCTACACTAATGGCACACCTGCGGTACCAGGTGCTACACTAATGGCACACCTGCAGTACCAGAGCTACACTAATGGTACACACCTGCGGTACCAGGTGCTACACTAATGGTACACCTGCGGTACCAGGAGCTACACTAATGGTACACACCTGTGGTACCAGGAGCTACACTAAGGGTACACCTGCGGTACCAGAGCTACACTAATGGTACCACCTGTGGTACCAGGTGCTACACTAATGGACCAACTCTTACACTAAACATTTCCCGGAAAACTTATAAAGAGACAAACAACTTGACCCCAAGGTGTGAGGGGTAAGACAATGCTAAGACACGTTAACAAAAAGAGATCGTTAAAGAAACTACCAAAATAATGCCCAAAATGTGACACTTAAGAGTGTAGTCACAGACTATTACAATATGGAGTCAGTACTTGTAGCAACAGTACACTTGTGTCTTACATTAATAACATGATGGAAATACAAGGTGTAGTATCATGGCGGTTGTAATTACCTAAGTGTAATTACCTAAGTATAGTTACAGGATGAGAGCTACGCTCGTGGTGTCCCGTCTTCCCAGCACTCTTTGTCATATAACGCTTTGAAACTACTGACGGTCTTGGCCTCCACCCCCTTCTCCCCTAACTTGTTCCAACCGTCTACCACTCTATTTGCGAAAGTGAATTTTATTCAATTTCTTCGGCAGCTTTGTTTATAATTAATAATAATATTTAAGTTCAGCTAGCTTAAAACTATGACCTGACCCTGAGCTGCTTATTGCCCAACCTGTTCAGCCGTGGACTATTCTATGCATTTTTTCTGAAGAACCTTTTGCTGCCATATTATTCTGAGGCATAGTTTATCGTGTGATCAATTCTGGAGCCGCCTCGGGCCCTGCAATACTTGCGTGTGCTTAATAATATTCTCAAACTCCTTACGGAAGCACTGCAGTCTACGAACAACTTTTTAACAATATTTGGTAATTTGGTTTAGAAGTTTCAACATTTTGAGAGGTCATTGTTATCTGTTGGAGGTTGAGTTCCTGATCTCACTGTGGGTATGTGTATGTGAACCCCAACCCCCCCCCCCCACCCCCCCTGTGGACGGGTGCGGACTGTCTGATGCCCGCTGCTGCCCTCACCTGCCCCGCCACTACACCCCTGCGCCAAGCTGGGCTGCTCCAGGTATGGCCACACCAAGCTGGGCTGCTCCAGGTATGGCCACACTAAGCTGGGCTGCTCCAGGTATGGCCACACTAAGCTGGGCTGCTGCAGGTATGGCCACACCAAGTTGGGCTGCTGCAGGTATGGCCACACCAAGTTGGGCTGCTCCAGGTATGGCCACACCAAGCTGGGCTGCTGCAGGTATGGCCACACCAAGTTGGGCTGCTCCAGGTATGGCCACACCAAGCTGGGCTGCTGCAGGTATGGCCACACCAAGCTGGGCTGCTGCAGGTATGGCCACACCAAGCCAAGTATGGTTATACCAATATAGTACCGGTTAACTTATGATTGATATTAATATGCAATGCCAGTTAACATTGTATGAATTACCAATCCAAATCCATCTAATTTTTCTTCTTCAATATCCAGTTTAAAAGTATAAATCCACATGCTTGCTGATCCGGAGTGGACCAGCCTAGTTTGCTGGTAATTTATTGATATACCCAAAGTTACATTAGAGTGAGAAAGTAGACACACGGGGGCCCAGGAGGGCAGACACAGCCTTAAGCTGCTCTAGCGCTTTGACATGGATTTCATTGTCTAAATAAATGTACTTGAACTTGAACTGGCGTGCACTATTAAGACCCTTTAATAGTCGAGAACATTCCATACAGTTTACTATGGGAACTAAGTTAACAAAAGTCTCCCCTTCTGGAGGTGAGTGTAGGTAAAGGCAACGACCAGTTTACCCTCCCTACACACAAGAAGGGAAGGGAATTTCAGGGGAAAGCACCAAGTCATTACGACTATATAGCACTTGGAAGGGATCAGGATAAGGATTTGGGGGTGGGACGGGGGGGGGGAAGGAATTTTGCCCAACCACTTGGACGGTCGGGGATTGAACGCCGACCTGCATGAAGCGAGACCGTCGCTCTACCGTTCAGCCCATGTGGTGTATATACAAGAAAAAGACACATACAAACTCATATTCATTTTGTGCATATCATTCTAATTCAGTTAAGCGGGGTACTCACCGGTCTTTATCTAAGAGCTTACAGGACTTGTGGACCGTCTTATCTAGAACCACAAGTTAAATACTTATATAAGAGGTTGTTGGGATCTAGACTATCCCTTGTGGTTCAGTGAAGACGCTCACAGTAAGGCTAAAGTCATCCTTCACACTGAAGACGCCCACAGTAAGGCTAAAGTCATCCTTCACACTGTAACTGAGAGACGCACTTGGAATCCTGGTAAGAAAATAGTTTTAAAATCGCCATGTAACCCTCTTATAAGTAAACTGACCCGTGGGGTCTGGTAGAAGACATTACCGGCAGTCTTCCGTAGAGGTGCACCGGCACTCGGGAATAGCGGTGACCTGGTCAGGAGGTCAAGAAGGATAAGATGACTGGACCAAGCAAGTTACAGCCCTAGCTACTCCCGTGCCAGGTAAGTCCACTATGGGCTCACCATAGCCCGTGCTACTTGGAACTTTTTGTCCCTAGTAGCTGAATCTAAAACAACAAGAGGATAACAGTTCACCGCTCTTGCAGGCAGCTGTGTTCCCAAACAGCTGCCGGGAAACTACTCTACACTCCAGGTGCTCCTGATAATCCGAGCCATTGAGGCGTTGCCAGAGAACATGACACACAAACAGTGCGACTCCTCGAAGTCTACAAGCGCTCTGAGCGCGAAATTGCAGCCATTGACAAGGCGACATCAGTGGGACCAGTTGACGTCCATATGCATGGCAACGAGGCCACGGTAATCGTCATAACAAAAGCGGACCTACAGAAGATCCGGAACGCCGGGTCTCACTACTGGAGGCGAACCTCTCAACAATTCCTCCCAGACAATTCACTGTCGGGAAAACGATATTTGTGAACGGGCTGAACCGCTGGTCAGCGGGTGAGGCACCCGACACCATGGTGCGGCAAGTGAACAAAGAAAACTCTACTCTGAAGCGACGACAGCTCTACTCATCACGACTAACAACGCCACTCGACCCACGATGAAGATGACCTTCCAAACAGCAGAACAAGCCCAGGAAGCAGTGAAGAACGGGTTCAAGTGCTTTGGAATCACCTCCTCACTAAACCAGATCGCCATGGAGAAGGTCTACAACGTGAGACAGTGCTACAAGTGCTTCGTCTATGAGCACTTCTTTAACAAGTGCCCAGAACAAACGGCCAAGTGTAACTCTTGCTCCGCCACTCACAACCACAAGGACTGTACCGCCACCACCAAGAAATGCGCGAACTGTGGAGAACAGCACGCCGCCACCTCCTACCTCTGCACAAAAAGGAAGCAGGAATTGAAGAAAATTAAAGAGAAGACCACCACGCCGCCGACCACCCAGAGGCAAGTCGCCGTGACCTTAGACCTGACCAGTTCCCGAGCCTTCCTTCCATAAGCCAGATACAGACTACGACCGTACCAGCCTTACCAAACAGTGGCTCCTCCCATCAGATCCACACTCCACACTGGGGAGCTAAGGACCAACCAGCACCCTCACAGTCCCTTGCATCACGTGCAGGCATTATCCCTGGTCTTATTCAACTAGCGGAGAGGCTTGCCGGACCAGACAATCAACGATGCGTCAAGGCGCTCTTCCTAGTCAACGGCCTGGACCCCATCATCGCTCTGGATGTAAGTCTGATCTACTACCACTCCGGAGACTACCACCAGATCGAGGACGATCTCGACACCACACCACGAGGTCGATCTCAACACAGACTCCAGAACCACCCAAGACCCGGGCAGCACAGAGGTGTTTCCCTCCCCAGCTCCCAACACTCCTACCATCACCACCTCAACAGACGTGCTGTCTACAAATACTAACAGCATCACCAACACTCCTGAAATAGCTTCTACCACTTATCCACGACACCTGAGCCTACCTCAAGCTGTGAGAAGAAAGACGAAATCACCAACTACGGAGGTTACGGACTCCTCAGACGAGGAAATCTTAGTAGGAGCTCCAGCGCCGCACCACAATACGCCACCTACTCGGTACAAGACCTCATGGAGGCCACCTCACCGAACTCCAACGACGCCACGGCTCAGCCAGTCTCAGTCAAAGAAAAAAGGGAAGACCTAGAGGTCTACACTAATCACACCAGGTCCATAACTGGTACAGCCAGCCCTCTGTGGCTGAAATTCATCATGAAGACCCCCATCCATCCCCAGATCTCTAGTATCAGCTATTGATACAAACAATGAGCCCGTAAGTGGAGGCTCCAAAGAGCCTCCACTTACGGGCTCATCATAGCCCGTGCTACTTGGAAGTTTTTGTTCGGAGTAGCTGAATCTAAGAAAACAACAACAGGGTAGCAGCCTCATTAGACGTTGAGATGTAAGCCTCGTCCTAACCACAAACTCAGACTCTTATAATTCATCAGGAAGAGAAATGAACGTGCGCTCCACATGGCAGTTATTACAACAACAACAAACTATGACGTCACCGGGTATAGGTGCCATGAATACAAATGAGCATCGGATCTTAACATTACAAACCTAATCTTAAGTGACCTTAGTCCTTAAGATTAAGGTCAGTGTTAAGTGTCTTAGGTAATCATTACTCCATACCTTAACACAGTTATTCGCAGTTGTGATCTGTTGTTCTCTCAGTGATTATACCAGAGACAAGGGGGGGGGGGGGAAGGGGCTGTTATATTAGTCCATATGAGGCAAGAGCAATTTACCAATACGTTCCAATCTTAGCACTAGTACACCTGCTACAACCCAAACAGGGTTGTAGCAAACACCCAAACAGGTGTTTGAGTAATTCGTGTGGGCTTGGTGATTGTGGGGATTAGCATACAGGAGTTCACGCTGTTTAGCAAGTTGTCGACTTGGGCTATTTTGTTGACGAAGGTGAAGTCCTCTACAGGATGATGTTGTGTTTGTTGAGTTTGTTGTTGATGATTAGGTTCATTATATTATCTGAGAGTGTAGTTCAAGTTCAGGTTCAAGTAGGTTTATTGACACAGAATGAAATACATCTCAAAGGATAGAGGAGTAGCTTAGGCTATATATATATATATATATATATATATATATATATATATAATATATATATATATATATATATATATATATATACACATGTGTATGTAACATTAACAATTGTGCAACTAGCTTCAAAAGATTGTCACTTGCTGAGCTAAACGAACTATGTGGTTCAGTTCCTGAACCCATTATGTGCCCCTCCCCCCCCCCGCCCAAGGGATGGGTATGGGGTGCATAATAAGAAAGCAACTGAAAGACTGTGTCGCTAATACACTGGTGTAAGCAAAGTTATCTTGATAATAAATAGCTGTACCACCCCTTTTTGTCTGACCTGCAGTTGTGAATGGCTCTATAACCAGCTAAGTTATTTACTTGGGTCTAGTCTTTACTTAGTCACGTGTCTATGATGATAGTGAACGATAGTTTAGGGCCTAGTGCTTCTACTAGGCATTTATATCATCAAAATGTTTACCAAGTGATCTGACATGTTGGTTGAATTCTGATTGACTTGTGTTATTTTGGAGTTTGTTTTTGCAAGGTTTGTTGTGTAGTAGCTGCAGTAGTGGTGGTTATCGGTGTCTGAGCCGCCCTGCCACATGGTCACATGTTAATTGTTGTATAATTTTAAACAAAGCGCATTCCCATTACACTTGGAGGGAAAAATGAAGACCTGAAAATTAACAGTGAAGGTCTTGAATGGGTTGACCATTATCGGTACCTCGGGGCAGGGCCGGCCTCAGGAACTGTGGGGGCAATATGGGAACATTTGTGATGGAGCCTTCTCAAAACTGGCAAACTGGAAACAATTGCCTCCTCCATTTAAAATTTATGATCTCACGAGTACTGTGTCTACACCGACGGCTCAGTCCAATCTTCTACTGGACAGACTGCAGCAGCATGTAGGTTTTATAAAAATAATATTTGCACACAGACTGTCAGTGTCAGGTTAAACAACTGGCTGACCACACAAGTAGAACTAGCAGCATTACACCTACCTACTAGAACATTAAAAACATTGGAGGAGTAATAATATTTTGTGATTCAAATTCTGCTCTTCAAGCAATCGAAAACTTCTCCTGGAAGATTAACAGTGAGCACATCATACTAGCAATTATAAATGACCTAATTGCTGGGCAGAGTAAAGGGTTTGAATCTCCTTTGTATGGATACCTTCACACATAAATATAACCCATCATAATGAGACAGACATTGCAGCCAAATTAGTGTAACAAAGATGAAACTGAATTAGATCTAGGTATCCCCATCTCTCCTGTCAAAACTGTTTTGGTCCAAACAGTCAGGTCTGATAGGAGAGAAATTACTGACTCCCAACGACATGAAAGCACCAGTATAAAAAGCTATGATTTGTTCAGATCTGAAACCTATGTTTATGGGCAGCACAAAACGTCCACCAGACTGCGACACAGTGGTTGCCAGGATCAGGTTGGGTTACCGTTACCTGTGGCAGGTGGCTACAGGTGACGGGTCTCCCAACCCTGAGCACTTCAGGTGCAAACTCTGTGAGCAGGAACTGCGGCATGATCTCCCACACTACATCACCGAATGCCCAGTTATCAGGCCATTCAGACCCGTTAGCATGAGGTACCTGGAGCCTTGCAATTACTTTATTCACTCTCGTGTCCTTGAAGATCCTCATAATGCACCCAAATTTGCCAGTGCAGGCTACTGAACATATGGCCCTGTATGACTAACCATCCTGCGAGATGGGACCTTTATTACCACTGCTACCTTATTCACTCTTGTGTTGATGATATCCTCGTAATGCACCAAAGTCTGCCAGTGCAGACGAATCGCGTGCCTCTGTATGACTAACCATCCTGTGTGTAATGGGGATTTAGCATCACGTAGCTAGCTTTTGACACACTGTACTTCACTTCATATAGTCTAGGGCAGCTGCACAAATGCAGATGTACCTAAATATGCTAATAAAAAAAGGGACCTCCAGGGTGAGAGCCAAGGTCTGTGTTAGTTTAGCTTAGCTTATTTATTATGCACCCCATACCCCATCTTGTGGGCGGTAGTGGAAAGGCTTACAGAGGCACATAATGGGCTCAGAAATTGAACTCCAAAATTAATTTAACTATTGCGGTCTTGATTTTTTGTTTGCAAGAATATTCCTGCGCGGGCCCTAAGCTTCTGGCTGGCCCACTGCACGGGCCCTAAGCCTCTGACTGGCCCACTGTGCGGGCCCTAAGCCTCTGGCTGGCCCACTGCGCGGCCCTAAGCCTCTGGCTGGCCCACTGCGCGGCCCTAAGCCTCTGGCTGGCCCACTGCGCGGGCCCTAAGCCTCTGGCTGGCCCACTGCGCGGGCCCTAAGCCTCTGGCTGGCCCACTGTGCGGGCCCTAAGCCTCTGGCTGGCCCACTGCGCGGCCCTAAGCCTCTGGCTGGCCCACTGCGCGGGCCCTAAGCCTCTGGCTGGCCCACTGTGCGGGCCCTAAGCCTCTGGCTGGCCCACTGCGCGGGCCCTAAGCCTCTGGCTGGCCCACTGCGCGGCCCTAAGCCTCTGGCTGGCCCACTGCGCGGGCCCTAAGCCTCTGGCTGGCCCACTGCGCGGGCCCTAAGCCTCTGGCTGGCCCACTGCGCGGCCCTAAGCCTCTGGCTGGCCCACTGCGCGGGCCCTAAGCCTCTGGCTGGCCCACTGCGCGGGCCCTAAGCCTCTGGCTGGCCCACTGCGCGGCCCTAAGCCTCTGGCTGGCCACTGCGCGGGCCCTAAGCCTCTGGCTGGCCCACTGGGCGGGCCCTAAGCCTCTGGCTGGCCCACTGGGCGGGCCCTAAGCCTCTGGCTGGCCCACTGCGCGGGCCCTAAGCCTCTGGCTGGCCCACTGCGCGGGCCCTAAGCCTCTGGCTGGCCCACTGCGCGGGCCCTAAGCCTCTGGCTGGCTCCACTGTGCGGGCCCTAAGCCTCTGGCTGGCCCACTGCGCGGGCCCTAAGCCTCTGGCTGGCCCACTGGGCGGGCCCTAAGCCTCTGGCTGGCCCACTGGGCGGGCCCTAAGCCTCTGGCTGGCCCACTGCGCGGGCCCTAAGCCTCTGGCTGGCCCACTGCGCGGGCCCTAAGCCTCTGGCTGGCCCACTGCGCGGGCCCTAAGCCTCTGGCTGGCCCACTGCGCGGGCCTAAGCCTCTGGCTGGCCCACTGCGCGGCCCTAAGCCTCTGGCTGGCCCACTGCGCGGGCCCTAAGCCTCTGGCTGGCCCACTGCGCGGGCCCTAAGCCTCTGGCTGGCCCACTGCGCGGCCCTAAGCCTCTGGCTGGCCCACTGCGCGGGCCCTAAGCCTCTGGCTGGCCCACTGGGCGGGCCCTAAGCCTCTGGCTGGCCCACTGCGCGGGCCCTAAGCCTCTGGCTGGCCCACTGCGCGGGCCCTAAGCCTCTGGCTGGCCCACTGGGCGGGCCATAAGCCTCTGGCTGGCCCACTGCGCGGGCCCTAAGCCTCTGGCTGGCCCACTGGGCGGGCCCTAAGCCTCTGGCTGGCCCACTGTGCGGGCCCTAAGCCTCTGGCTGGCCCACTGCGCGGGCCCTAAGCCTCTGGCTGGCCCACTGTGCGGGCCCTAAGCCTCTGGCTGGCCCACTGTGCGGGCCCTAAGCCTCTGGCTGGCCCACTGTGCGGGCCCTAAGCCTCTGGCTGGCCCACTGGGCGGGCCCTAAGCCTCTGGCTGGCCCACTGCGCGCCCTAAGCCTCTGGCTGGCCCACTGCGCGGGCCCTAAGCCTCTGGCTGGCCCACTGGGCGGGCCCTAAGCCTCTGGCTGGCCCACTGGCGGGCCCTAAGCCTCTGGCTGGCCCACTGCGCGGGCCCTAAGCCTCTGGCTGGCCCACTGTGCGGGCCCTAAGCCTCTGGCTGGCCCACTGTGCGGGCCCTAAGCCTCTGGCTGGCCCACTGGCGGGCCCTAAGCCTCTGGCTGGCCCACTGGGCGGGCCCTAAGCCTCTGGCTGGCCCACTGCGCGGGCCTAAGCCTCTGGCTGGCCCACTGCGCGGGCCCTAAGCCTCTGGCTGGCCCACTGGGCGGGCCCTAAGCCTCTGGCTGGCCCACTGTGCGGGCCCTAAGCCTCTGGCTGGCCCACTGTGCGGGCCCTAAGCCTCTGGCTGGCCCACTGTGCGGGCCCTAAGCCTCTGGCTGGCCCACTGTGCGGGCCCTAAGCCTCTGGCTGGCCCACTGGGCGGGCCCTAAGCCTCTGGCTGGCCCACTGCGCGCGTCCTAAGCCTCTAGCTGGCCCACTGCGCGGGCCCTAAGCCTCTGGCTGGCCCACTGTGCGGGCCATAAGCCTCTGGCTGGCCCACTGTGCGGGCCCTAAGCCTCTGGCTGGCCCACTGGGCGGGCCATAAGCCTCTGGCTGGCCCACTGGGCGGGCCATAAGCCTCTGGCTGGCCCACTGTGCGGGCCCTAAGCCTCTGGCTGGCCCACTGTGCGGGCCCTAAGCCTCTGGCTGGCCCACTGGGCGGGCCATAAGCCTCTGGCTGGCCCACTGGGCGGGCCATAAGCCTCTGGCTGGCCCACTGTGCGGGCCCTAAGCCTCTGGCTGGCCCACTGTGCGGGCCCTAAGCTTCTGGCTGGCCCACTGGGCGGGCCCTAAGCCTCTGGCTGGCCCACTGGGCGGGCCCTAAGCCTCTGGCTGGCCCACTGCGCGGGCCCTAAGCCTCTGGCTGGCCCACTGGGCGGGCCATAAGCCTCTGGCTGGCCCACTGGGCGGGCCATAAGCCTCTGGCTGGCCCACTGCGCGGGCCCTAAGCCTCTGGCTGGCCCACTGCACGGGCCCTAAGCCTCGTGCTGGCCCACTGCACGGGCCCTAAGCCTCTGGCTGGCCCACTGGGCGGGCCCTAAGCCTCTGGCTGGCCCACTGGGCGGGCCATAAGACTCTGGCTGGCCCACTGGGCGGGCCATAAGCCTCTGGCTGGCCCACTGGGCGGGCCATAAGACTCTGGCTGGCCCACTGGGCGGGCCATAAGCCTCTGGCTGGCCCACTGCCCGGGCCCTAAGCCTCTGGTTGGCCCGCTAAGTGTTGCTTGTTTCTGTTTTAATTGGGTGGAGTATGAGTATTTATGACTCGTATGATACCTGGTTGATACCTGGTTGATGGGGTTCTGGGAGTTCTTCTACTCCCCAAGCCCGGCCCGAGGCCAGGCTCGACTTGTGAGAGCTTGATCCACCAGGCTGTTGCTTGGAGCGGCCCGCAGAGCCACATACCCACCACAGCCCGGCTGATCCGGGACTTCTCTTAGGAAACAGTTCAGTCCAGTATGGTCGCTTCAGTAAGAGTTTGACCCACGTGTTTAATAACTTCTGCTCTGTTAAATCTAAGTTGAAATCTTATTTGGTTTGCAGCTGTCTTGATGAGGTAGTTACACAGCTTCAGAAACATACCGACAGTTGGGTCGACGACGACAAGCACGATGAGTCAGGCAAAATTTAAAAAAAGAGGAAAACTAGGTTCTTTAATAATTAAATGGCTTATGGAAGCAAGAAAATTATTGACACAAACCGCTAGATATTTACTAATACAGGAACCACTAGATAGTTCCCCAGTGGAGAACTATCTAGTACGTTGGTGTTTATATAATAGAGTGTGGTGAGTGTGGTGAGTGTGGGAGTGTGGTAGGATACATTCTAACTGGCATTCTAAGCCAATTAAGAGACTCTTACACGACAAGAGCAACGGGTGTTCACAGTGGCCCTGAGGACTACCAACACACACACCGTAGTTGGTGACCCGGCACTGTGAACCTCACACCACTTGAGCCACAGTACGGTGCCGTCCAGCACTGTGAACCTCACACCACTTGAGCCACAGTACGGTGCCGTCCAGCACTGTGAACCTCACACCACTTGAGTCAGACTACGGTGCCGTCCAGCACTGTGAACCTCACACCACTTGAGTCAGACTACGGTGCCGTCCAGCACTGTGAACCTCACACCACTTGAGTCAGACTACGGTGCCGTCCAGCACTGTGAACCTCACACCACTTGAGTCACACTACGGTGCCGTCCAGCACTGTGAACCTCACACCACTTGAGTCAGACTACGGTGCCGTCCAGCACTGTGAACCTCACACCACTTGAGCAACACTACGGTGCCGTCCAGCACTGTGAACCTCACACCACGTGAGCAACACTACGGTGCCGTCCAGCACTGTGAACCTCACACCACTTGAGTCAGACTACGGTGCCGTCCAGCACTGTGAACCTCACACCACTTGAGTCAGACTACGGTGCCGTCCAGCACTGTGAACCTCACACCACTTGAGTCACACTACGGTGCCGTCCAGCACTGTGAACCTCACACCACTTGAGCCAGACTACGGTGCCGTTCAGCCTTACATATTTTGTTCTCTCCTGATTCCATGTATGACTGGCCGTCCTGTGAGGTGAGGATGTTGGAGGAGCTTGTAGCTGGTTCATGAGCTACACTGTGTAATCTTCCATATAGAATAGGGAAGCAGCACATTGCTGTGTATACCTAAGCTTTTTACTAAAAAAACTAAGTAATAAAGATTTTAAATTATAGTTTGTATTATTACCAATATTATCCTTATTAAATCATGTTAACCATGGATCATTAAGATCTCATGTTGATATATAATAGTCATATTTCTTTTCAACTGCTAATCCATGCTAANGTACACCTGCGGTACCAGGAGCTACACTAATGGTACACCTGCGGTACCAGGTGCTACACTAATGGTACACCTGCAGTACCAGGAGCTACACTAATGGTACACACCTGCGGTACCAGGTGCTACACTAATGGTACACACCTGCGGTACCAGGTGCTACACTAATGGTACACACCTGCAGTACCAGGAGCTACACTAATGGTACACCTGCGGTACCAGGAGCTACACTAATGGTACACCTGCAGTACCAGGTGCTACACTAATGGTACACACCTGCGGTACCAGGTGCTACACTAATGGTACACCTACAGTACCAGGAGCTACACTAATGGTACACCTGCGGTACCAGGAGCTACACTAATGGTACACCTGCGGTACCAGGAGCTACACTAATGGTACACCTGTGGTACCAGGTGCTACACTAATGGTACACCTGTGGTACCAGGAGCTACACTAATGGTACACCTACGGTACCAGGTGCTACACTAATGGTACACCTGCGGTACCAGGTGCTACACTAATGGTACACCTGCGGTACCAGGAGCTACACTAATGGTACACCTGCGGTACCAGGTGCTACACTAATGGTACACCTACAGTACCAGGTGCTACACTAATGGTACACCTGCGGTACCAGGAGCTACACTAATGGTACACCTGCGGTACCAGGAGCTACACTAATGGTACACCTGCGGTACCAGGTGCTACACTAATGGTACACCTACAGTACCAGGAGCTACACTAATGGTACACCTGCGGTACCAGGTGCTACACTAATGGTACACCTACAGTACCAGGAGCTACACTAATGGTACACCTGCGGTACCAGGTGCTACACTAATGGTACACCTACAGTACCAGGAGCTACACTAATGGTACACCTGCGGTACCAGGAGCTACACTAATGGTACACCTACAGTACCAGGTGCTACACTAATGGTACACCTGCGGTACCAGGAGCTACACTAATGGTACACCTGCGGTACCAGGTGCTACACTAATGGTACACCTACAGTACCAGGTGCTACACTAATGGTACACCTGCAGTACCAGGAGCTACACTAATGGTACACACCTGCGGTACCAGGTGCTACACTAATGGTACACCTGTGGTACCAGGTGCTACACTAATGGTACACCTGCGGTACCAGGTGCTACACTAATGGTACACCTGTGGTACCAGGTGCTACACTAATGGTACACCTGCAGTACCAGGAGCTACACTAATGGTACACACCTGCGGTACCAGGTGCTACACTAATGGTACACCTACAGTACCAGGAGCTACACTAATGGTACACCTGTGGTACCAGGAGCTACACTAATGGTACACCTGTGGTACCAGGTGCTACACTAATGGTACACACCTGCGGTACCAGGTGCTACACTAATGGTACACACCTACAGTACCAGGAGCTACACTAATGGTACACCTACAGTACCAGGTGCTACACTAATGGTACACCTGTGGTACCAGGAGCTACACTAATGGTACACACCTGCGGTACCAGGTGCTACACTAATGGTACACCTGCGGTACCAGGAGCTACACTAATGGTACACCTACAGTACCAGGAGCTACACTAATGGTACACACCTGCGGTACCAGGAGCTACACTAATGGTACACCTGTGGTACCAGGAGCTACACTAATGGTACACCTGTGGTACCAGGAGCTACACTAATGGTACACCTGCAGTACCAGGAGCTACACTAATGGTACACCTGCAGTACCAGGTGCTACACTAATGGTACACCTGCAGTACCAGGTGCTACACTAATGGTACACCTGCAGTACCAGGAGCTACACTAATGGTACACCTGCGGTACCAGGTGCTACACTAATGGTACACCTACAGTACCAGGTGCTACACTAATGGTACACCTGCAGTACCAGGTGCTACACTAATGGTACACACCTGCGGTACCAGGTGCTACACTAATGGTACACCTACGGTACCAGGTGCTACACTAATGGTACACACCTGCGGTACCAGGTGCTACACTAATGGTACACCTGCAGTACCAGGTGCTACACTAATGGTACACCTGCGGTACCAGGTGCTACACTAATGGTACACACCTGCAGTACCAGGTGCTACACTAATGGTACACCTGCGGTACCAGGTGCTACACTAATGGTACACCTGCAGTACCAGGAGCTACACTAATGGTACACCTGCAGTACCAGGTGCTACACTAATGGTACACCTGTGGTACCAGGTGCTACACTAATGGTACACCTGCAGTACCAGGAGCTACACTAATGGTACACCTACAGTACCAGGAGCTACACTAATGGTACACCTGTGGTACCAGGAGCTACACTAATGGTACACCTGTGGTACCAGGAGCTACACTAATGGTACACCTGCAGTACCAGGAGCTACACTAATGGTACACCTGCAGTACCAGGAGCTACACTAATGGTACACCTGTGGTACCAGGAGCTACACTAATGGTACACCTACAGTACCAGGAGCTACACTAATGGTACACCTGCAGTACCAGGTGCTACACTAATGGTACACCTGCAGTACCAGGTGCTACACTAATGGTACACCTGCAGTACCAGGAGCTACACTAATGGTACACCTGTGGTACCAGGTGCTACACTAATGGTACACCTACAGTACCAGGAGCTACACTAATGGTACACCTGCAGTACCAGGTGCTACACTAATGGTACACCTGCAGTACCAGGTGCTACACTAATGGTACACCTGCAGTACCAGGTGCTACACTAATGGTACACACCTGCGGTACCAGGAGCTACACTAATGGTACACCTGCGGTACCAGGTGCTACACTAATGGTACACACCTGCGGTACCAGGTGCTACACTAATGGTACACACCTGCAGTACCAGGTGCTACACTAATGGTACACACCTGCGGTACCAGGTGCTACACTAATGGTACACACCTGCAGTACCAGGAGCTACACTAATGGTACACCTGCGGTACCAGGAGCTACACTAATGGTACACCTACAGTACCAGGTGCTACACTAATGGTACACACCTGCGGTACCAGGTGCTACACTAATGGTACACCTGCAGTACCAGGAGCTACACTAATGGTACACCTGCGGTACCAGGAGCTACACTAATGGTACACCTACAGTACCAGGAGCTACACTAATGGTACACCTGCAGTACCAGGAGCTACACTAATGGTACACACCTGCGGTACCAGGTGCTACACTAATGGTACACCTACAGTACCAGGAGCTACACTAATGGTACACCTGCAGTACCAGGAGCTACACTAATGGTACACCTGCAGTACCAGGTGCTACACTAATGGTACACCTGCAGTACCAGGAGCTACACTAATGGTACACCTGCGGTACCAGGTGCTACACTAATGGTACACCTGCAGTACCAGGAGCTACACTAATGGTACACCTGCAGTACCAGGAGCTACACTAATGGTACACCTGCGGTACCAGGTGCTACACTAATGGTACACCTGCAGTACCAGGAGCTACACTAATGGTACACCTGCAGTACCAGGAGCTACACTAATGGTACACCTGCGGTACCAGGTGCTACACTAATGGTACACACCTGCGGTACCAGGTGCTACACTAATGGTACACCTACAGTACCAGGAGCTACACTAATGGTACACACCTGCGGTACCAGGTGCTACACTAATGGTACACCTGCAGTACCAGGTGCTACACTAATGGTACACCTGTGGTACCAGGAGCTACACTAATGGTACACACCTGCAGTACCAGGAGCTACACTAATGGTACACCTGCGGTACCAGGAGCTACACTAATGGTACACCTGCAGTACCAGGAGCTACACTAATGGTACACCTACAGTACCAGGAGCTACACTAATGGTACACACCTGCGGTACCAGGTGCTACACTAATGGTACACACCTGCGGTACCTGGTGCTACACTAATGGCACACCTACGGTACCAGGTGCTACACTAATGGTACACACCTGCAGTACCAGGTGCTACACTAATGGTACACACCTGCGGTACCTGGTGCTACACTAATGGCACACCTGCGGTACCAGGTGCTACACTAATGGTACACACCTACGGCACCAGGTGCTACACTAATGGTACACACCTGCGGTACCAGGTGCTACACTAATGGTACACCTGCGGTACCAGGTGCTACACTAATGGTACACCTGCGGTACCAGGAGCTACACTAATGGTACACCTGCAGTACCAGGTGCTACACTAATGGTACACACCTGCGGTACCAGGAGCTACACTAATGGTACACCTACGGTACCAGGTGCTACACTAATGGTACACCTGTGGTACCAGGAGCTACACTAATGGTACACCTGCAGTACCAGGAGCTACACTAATGGTACACCTACGGTACCAGGAGCTACACTAATGGTACACCTGTGGTACCAGGTGCTACACTAATGGTACACCTGCGGTACCAGGTGCTACACTAATGGTACACCTGCAGTACCAGGAGCTACACTAATGGTACACCTGCAGTACCAGGAGCTACACTAATGGTACACCTGCGGTACCAGGTGCTACACTAATGGTACACACCTGCGGTACCAGGTGCTACACTAATGGTACACCTACAGTACCAGGAGCTACACTAATGGTACACACCTGCGGTACCAGGTGCTACACTAATGGTACACCTGCAGTACCAGGTGCTACACTAATGGTACACCTGTGGTACCAGGAGCTACACTAATGGTACACACCTGCAGTACCAGGAGCTACACTAATGGTACACCTGCGGTACCAGGAGCTACACTAATGGTACACCTGCAGTACCAGGAGCTACACTAATGGTACACCTACAGTACCAGGAGCTACACTAATGGTACACACCTGCGGTACCAGGTGCTACACTAATGGTACACACCTGCGGTACCTGGTGCTACACTAATGGCACACCTACGGTACCAGGTGCTACACTAATGGTACACACCTGCAGTACCAGGTGCTACACTAATGGTACACACCTGCGGTACCTGGTGCTACACTAATGGCACACCTGCGGTACCAGGTGCTACACTAATGGTACACACCTACGGCACCAGGTGCTACACTAATGGTACACACCTGCGGTACCAGGTGCTACACTAATGGTACACCTGCGGTACCAGGTGCTACACTAATGGTACACCTGCGGTACCAGGAGCTACACTAATGGTACACCTGCAGTACCAGGTGCTACACTAATGGTACACACCTGCGGTACCAGGAGCTACACTAATGGTACACCTACGGTACCAGGTGCTACACTAATGGTACACCTACAGTACCAGGTGCTACATTAATGGTACACCTGCAGTACCAGGAGCTACACTAATGGTACACCTACGGTACCAGGAGCTACACTAATGGTACACCTGTGGTACCAGGTGCTACACTAATGGTACACCTGTGGTACCAGGAGCTACACTAATGGTACACCTGCAGTACCAGGAGCTACACTAATGGTACACCTACGGTACCAGGAGCTACACTAATGGTACACCTGTGGTACCAGGTGCTACACTAATGGTACACCTGTGGTACCAGGAGCTACACTAATGGTACACCTGTGGTACCAGGAGCTACACTAATGGTACACCTGTGGTACCAGGAGCTACACTAATGGTACACACCTGCGGTACCAGGTGCTACACTAATGGACCAACTCTTACACTAAACATTTCCCGGAAAACTTATAATAAAGAGACAAACAAATTGACCCAAAGGTGTGAGGGGTAAGACAATGCTAAGACACGTTAACAAAAAGAGATCTTTATAGAAACTACCAAAATAATGCCCAAAATGTGACACTTAAGGGTGATAGTCACAGAGTATTACAATATGGAGTCAGTACTTGTAGCAACAGTACACTTGTGTCTTACATTAATAACCTGATGGAAATACAAGGTGTAGTATCATGGCGGTTGTAATTACCTAAGTGTAATTACCTAAGTGTAGTTACAGGATGAGAGCTACGCTCGTGGTGTCCTGTCTTCCCAGCACTCTTTGTCATATAACGCTTTGAAACTACTGACGGTCTTGGCCTCCACCACCTTCTCACCTAACTTGTTCCAACCGTCTACCACTTTGTTTGTGAAAGTGAATTTTATTCAATTTCTTCGGCAGCTTTGTTTATAATTAATAATAATAATATAAGTTCAGCTAGCTTAAAACTATGACCTGACCCTGAGCTGCTTATTGCCCAACCTGTTCAGCCGTGGACTATTCTATGCATTTTTTCTGAAGAACCTTTTGCTGCCATATTATTCTGAGGCATAGTTTATCGTGTGATCAATTCTGGAGCCGCCTCGGGCCCTGCAATACTTGCGTGTGCTTAATAATATTCTCAAACTCCTTACGGAAGCACTGCAGCATGCGAACAACTTTTAAAGAATATTTGGTAATTTGGTTTAGAAGTTTCAACATTTTGAGAGGTCATTGTTATCTGTTGGAGGTTGAGTTCCTGATCTCACTGTGGGTATGTGTATGTGTACCCCACCCCCCCCCACCCCCCCTGTGGACGGGTGCGGACTGTCTGATGCTCGCTCCTGCCCTCACGTGACCCGCCACTACACCGAAGCGCCAAGTTGGGCTGCTGCAGGTATGGCCACACCAAGTTGGGCTGCTCCAGGTATGGCCACACCAAGCTGGGCTGCTCCAGGTATGGCCACACCAAGCTGGGCTGCTCCAGGTATGGCCACACCAAGTTGGGCTGCTCCAGGTATGGCCACACCAAGTTGGGCTGCTCCAGGTATGGCCACACCAAGCTGGGCTGCTGCAGGTATGGCCACACCAAGCTGGGCTGCTGCAGGTATGGCCACACCAAGCTGGGCTGCTGCAGGTATGGCCACACCAAGCCAAGTATGGTTATACCAATATAGTACCGGTTAACTTATGATTGATATTAATATGCAATGCCAGTTAACATTGTATGAATTACCAATCCAAATCCATCTAATTTTTCTTCTTCAATATCCAGTTTAAAAGTATAAATCCACATGCTTGCTGATCCGGAGTGGACCAGCCTAGTTTGCTGGTTATTTATTGATATACAAAAGTTACATTAGAGTGAGAAGTTAGACACACGGGGGCCCAGGAGGGCAGACACAGCCTTAAGCTGCTCTAGCGCTTTGACATGGATTTTATTGTCTAAATAAATGTACTTGAACTTGAACTGGCGTGCACTATTAAGACCCTTTAATAGTCGAGAACATTCCATACAGTTTAC
>WNGS01157772.1:7675-17784 GCA_020271785.1 Procambarus virginalis
ACGGGTGTCTGAAGTTGTCTGTCACGGGTGTCTGAAGTTGTCTGTGACGGGTGTCTGAAGTTGTCTGTCACGGTGTCTGAAGTTGTCTGTCACGGGTGTCTGAAGTTGTCTGTCACGGTGTCTGAAGTTGTCTGTCACGGGTGTCTGAAGTTGTCTGTCACAGGTGTCTGAAGTTGTTTGTCACAGGTGTCTGAAGTTGTCTGTCACAGGTGTCTGAAGTTGTCTGTCACGGTGTCTGAAGTTGTCTGTCACGGGTGTCTGAAGTTGTCTGTCACGGGTGTCTGAAGTTGTCTGTCACGGGTGTCTGAAGTTGTCTGTCACAGGTGTCTGAAGTTGTCTGTCACGGGTGTCTGAAGTTGTCTGTCACGGGTGTCTGAAGTTGTTTGTCACAGGTGTCTGAAGTTGTCTGTCACTGGTGTCTGAAGTTGTTTGTCACTGGTGTCTGAAGTTGTCTGTCACTGGTGTCTGAAGTTGTCTGTCACTGGTGTCTGAAGTTGTCTGTCACTGGTGTCTGAAGTTGTCTGTCACTGGTGTCTGAAGTTGTCTGTCACGGTGTCTGAAGTTGTTTGTCACAGGTGTCTGAAGTTGTCTGTCACAGGTGTCTGAAGTTGTCTGTCACAGGTGTATGAAGTTGTTTGTCACAGGTGTCTGAAGTTGTTTGTCACAGGTGTCTGAAGTTGTTTGTCACAGGTGTCTGAAGTTGTCTGTCACAGGTGTCTGAAGTTGTTTGTCACGGTGTCTGAAGTTGTCTGTCACAGGTGTCTGAAGTTGTCTGTCACTGGTGTCTGAAGTTGTCTGTCACAGGTGTCTGAAGTTGTCTGTCACAGGTGTCTGAAGTTGTCTGTCACTGGTGTCTGAAGTTGTTTGTCACAGGTGTCTGAAGTTGTCTGTCACGGGTGTCTGAAGTTTTTGTCACAGGTGTCTGAAGTTGTCTGTCACGGTGTCTGAAGTTGTCTGTCACGGGTGTCTGAAGTTGTCTGTCACAGGTGTCTGAAGTTGTCTGTCACGGGTGTCTGAAGTTGTCTGTGACGGGTGTCTGAAGTTGTCTGTCACGGGTGTCTGAAGTTGTCTGTCACAGGTGTCTGAAGTTGTCTGTCACTGTGTCTGAAGTTGTCTGTCACAGGTGTCTGAAGTTGTCTGTCACGGTGTCTGAAGTTGTCTGTCACAGGTGTCTGAAGTTGTCTGTCACGGTGTCTGAAGTTGTTTGTCACAGGTGTCTGAAGTTGTCTGTCACGGGTGTCTGAAGTTGTCTGTCACGGGTGTCTGAAGTTGTCTGTCACGGGTGTCTGAAGTTGTCTGTCACGGTGTCTGAAGTTGTCTGTCACGGGTGTCTGAAGTTGTCTGTCACGGGTGTCTGAAGTTGTTGTCACAGGTGTCTGAATTTCTGTCACAGGTGTCTGAAGTTGTTTGTCACAGGTGTCTGAAGTTGTTTGTCACAGGTGTCTGAAGTTGTCTGTCACAGGTGTCTGAAGTTGTCTGTCACGGGTGTCTGAAGTTGTCTGTCACGTGTGTCTGAAGTTGTCTGTCACAGGTGTCTGAAGTTGTCTGTCACAGGTGTCTGAAGTTGTCTGTCACGGTGTCTGAAGTTGTCTGTCACGGGTGTCTGAAGTTGTTTGTCACAGGTCTGAAGTTGTCTGTCACAGGTGTCTGAAGTTGTTGTCACAGGTGTCTGAAGTTGTCTGTCACAGGTGTCTGAAGTTGTCTGTCACAGGTGTCTGAAGTTGTCTGTCACAGGTGTCTGAAGTTGTCTGTCACTGGTGTCTGAAGTTGTCTGTCACAGGTGTCTGAAGTTGTCTGTCACTGGTGTCTGAAGTTGTCTGTCACGGTGTCTGAAGTTGTCTGTCACAGGTGTCTGAAGTTGTCTGTCACAGGTGTCTGAAGTTGTCTGTCACTGGTGTCTGAAGTTGTCTGTGACGGGTGTCTGAAGTTGTCTGTCACTGGTGTCTGAAGTTGTATTTCACGGGTGTCTGAAGTTGTCTGTCACTGGTGTCTGAAGTTGTCTGTCACAGGTGTCTGAAGTTGTCTGTCACAGGTGTCTGAAGTTGTCTGTCACAGTGTCTGAAGTTGTCTGTCACAGGTGTCTGAAGTTGTCTGTCACAGGTGTCTGAAGTTGTCTGTCACAGGTGTCTGAAGTTGTCTGTCACGGTGTCTGAAGTTGTCTGTCACGGTGTCTGAAGTTGTCTGTCACAGGTGTCTGAAGTTGTCTGTCACAGGTGTCTGAAGTTGTCTGTCACGGGTGTCTGAAGTTGTCTGTCACGGGTGTCTGAAGTTGTCTGTCACGGGTGTCTGAAGTTGTCTGTCACAGGTGTCTGAAGTTGTCTGTCACAGGTGTCTGAAGTTGTCTGTCACAGGTGTCTGAAGTTGTCTGTCACTGGTGTCTGAAGTTGTCTGTCACAGGTGTCTGAAGTTGTCTGTCACTGGTGTCTGAAGTTGTCTGTCACAGGTGTCTGAAGTTGTCTGTCACTGGTGTCTGAAGTTGTCTGTCACAGGTGTCTGAAGTTGTCTGTCACGGTGTCTGAAGTTGTCTGTCACAGGTGTCTGAAGTTGTCTGTCACAGGTGTCTGAAGTTGTCTGTCACAGGTGTCTGAAGTTGTCTGTCACAGGTGTCTGAAGTTGTCTGTCACAGGTGTCTGAAGTTGTCTGTCACAGGTGTCTGAAGTTGTCTGTCACAGGTGTCTGAAGTTGTCTGTCACAGGTGTCTGAAGTTGTCTGTCACAGGTGTCTGAAGTTGTCTGTCACAGGTGTCTGAAGTTGTCTGTCACAGGTGTCTGAAGTTGTCTGTCACAGGTGTCTGAAGTTGTCTGTCACAGGTGTCTGAAGTTGTCTGTCACGGGTGTCTGAAGTTGTCTGTCACAGGTGTCTGAAGTTGTCTGTCACAGGTGTCTGAAGTTGTCTGTCACAGGTGTCTGAAGTTGTCTGTCACAGGTGTCTGAAGTTGTCTGTCACGGGTGTCTGAAGTTGTCTGTCACAGGTGTCTGAAGTTGTCTGTCACAGGTGTCTGAAGTTGTCTGTCACAGGTGTCTGAAGTTGTCTGTCACGGGTGTCTGAAGTTGTCTGTCACAGGTGTCTGAAGTTGTCTGTCACAGGTGTCTGAAGTTGTCTGTCACAGGTGTCTGAAGTTGTCTGTCACAGGTGTCTGAAGTTGTCTGTCACAGGTGTCTGAAGTTGTCTGTCACGGGTGTCTGAAGTTGTCTGTCACAGGTGTCTGAAGTTGTCTGTCACAGGTGTCTGAAGTTGTCTGTCACAGGTGTCTGAAGTTGTCTGTCACGGGTGTCTGAAGTTGTCTGTCACGGGTGTCTGAAGTTGTCTGTCACAGGTGTCTGAAGTTGTCTGTCACAGGTGTCTGAAGTTGTCTGTCACAGGTGTCTGAAGTTGTCTGTCACAGGTGTCTGAAGTTGTCTGTCACAGGTGTCTGAAGTTGTCTGTCACAGGTGTCTGAAGTTGTCTGTCACAGGTGTCTGAAGTTGTCTGTCACAGGTGTCTGAAGTTGTCTGTCACAGGTGTCTGAAGTTGTCTGTCACGGGTGTCTGAAGTTGTCTGTCACAGGTGTCTGAAGTTGTCTGTCACAGGTGTCTGAAGTTGTCTGTCACAGGTGTCTGAAGTTGTCTGTCACGGGTGTCTGAAGTTGTCTGTCACGGTGTCTGAAGTTGTCTGTCACAGGTGTCTGAAGTTGTCTGTCACAGGTGTCTGAAGTTGTCTGTCACAGGTGTCTGAAGTTGTCTGTCACAGGTGTCTGAAGTTGTCTGTCACAGGTGTCTGAAGTTGTCTGTCACAGGTGTCTGAAGTTGTCTGTCACAGGTGTCTGAAGTTGTCTGTCACAGGTGTCTGAAGTTGTCTGTCACAGGTGTCTGAAGTTGTCTGTCACAGGTGTCTGAAGTTGTCTGTCACAGGTGTCTGAAGTTGTCTGTCACAGGTGTCTGAAGTTGTCTGTCACAGGTGTCTGAAGTTGTCTGTCACAGGTGTCTGAAGTTGTCTGTCACAGGTGTCTGAAGTTGTCTGTCACAGGTGTCTGAAGTTGTCTGTCACAGGTGTCTGAAGTTGTCTGTCACAGGTGTCTGAAGTTGTCTGTCACAGGTGTCTGAAGTTGTCTGTCACAGGTGTCTGAAGTTGTCTGTCACAGGTGTCTGAAGTTGTCTGTCACAGGTGTCTGAAGTTGTCTGTCACAGGTGTCTGAAGTTGTCTGTCACAGGTGTCTGAAGTTGTCTGTCACAGGTGTCTGAAGTTGTCTGTCACAGGTGTCTGAAGTTGTCTGTCACAGGTGTCTGAAGTTGTCTGTCACGGTGTCTGAAGTTGTCTGTCACAGGTGTCTGAAGTTGTCTGTCACAGGTGTCTGAAGTTGTCTGTCACAGGTGTCTGAAGTTGTCTGTCACTGGTGTCTGAAGTTGTCTGTCACAGGTGTCTGAAGTTGTCTGTCACAGGTGTCTGAAGTTGTCTGTCACAGGTGTCTGAAGTTGTCTGTCACAGGTGTCTGAAGTTGTCTGTCACAGGTGTCTGAAGTTGTCTGTCACAGGTGTCTGAAGTTGTCTGTCACAGGTGTCTGAAGTTGTCTGTCACAGGTGTCTGAAGTTGTCTGTCACAGGTGTCTGAAGTTGTCTGTCACAGGTGTCTGAAGTTGTCTGTCACGGTGTCTGAAGTTGTCTGTCACAGGTGTCTGAAGTTGTCTGTCACGGTGTCTGAAGTTGTCTGTCACAGGTGTCTGAAGTTGTCTGTCACAGGTGTCTGAAGTTGTCTGTCACAGGTGTCTGAAGTTGTCTGTCACAGGTGTCTGAAGTTGTCTGTCACAGGTGTCTGAAGTTGTCTGTCACAGGTGTCTGAAGTTGTCTGTCACGGGTGTCTGAAGTTGTCTGTCACAGGTGTCTGAAGTTGTCTGTCACAGGTGTCTGAAGTTGTCTGTCACAGGTGTCTGAAGTTGTCTGTCACGGTGTCTGAAGTTGTCTGTCACAGGTGTCTGAAGTTGTCTGTCACAGGTGTCTGAAGTTGTCTGTCACAGGTGTCTGAAGTTGTCTGTCACAGGTGTCTGAAGTTGTCTGTCACAGGTGTCTGAAGTTGTCTGTCACAGGTGTCTGAAGTTGTCTGTCACGGGTGTCTGAAGTTGTCTGTCACAGGTGTCTGAAGTTGTCTGTCACAGGTGTCTGAAGTTGTCTGTCACAGGTGTCTGAAGTTGTCTGTCACAGGTGTCTGAAGTTGTCTGTCACAGGTGTCTGAAGTTGTCTGTCACAGGTGTCTGAAGTTGTCTGTCACAGGTGTCTGAAGTTGTCTGTCACAGGTGTCTGAAGTTGTCTGTCACAGGTGTCTGAAGTTGTCTGTCACAGGTGTCTGAAGTTGTCTGTCACAGGTGTCTGAAGTTGTCTGTCACAGGTGTCTGAAGTTGTCTGTCACAGGTGTCTGAAGTTGTCTGTCACAGGTGTCTGAAGTTGTCTGTCACAGGTGTCTGAAGTTGTCTGTCACAGGTGTCTGAAGTTGTCTGTCACAGGTGTCTGAAGTTGTCTGTCACAGGTGTCTGAAGTTGTCTGTCACAGGTGTCTGAAGTTGTCTGTCACAGGTGTCTGAAGTTGTCTGTCACAGGTGTCTGAAGTTGTCTGTCACAGGTGTCTGAAGTTGTCTGTCACAGGTGTCTGAAGTTGTCTGTCACAGGTGTCTGAAGTTGTCTGTCACAGGTGTCTGAAGTTGTCTGTCACAGGTGTCTGAAGTTGTCTGTCACGGGTGTCTGAAGTTGTCTGTCACGGTGTCTGAAGTTGTCTGTCACAGGTGTCTGAAGTTGTCTGTCACAGGTGTCTGAAGTTGTCTGTCACAGGTGTCTGAAGTTGTCTGTCACAGGTGTCTGAAGTTGTCTGTCACAGGTGTCTGAAGTTGTCTGTCACAGGTGTCTGAAGTTGTCTGTCACAGGTGTCTGAAGTTGTCTGTCACAGGTGTCTGAAGTTGTCTGTCACAGGTGTCTGAAGTTGTCTGTCACGGGTGTCTGAAGTTGTCTGTCACAGGTGTCTGAAGTTGTCTGTCACGGTGTCTGAAGTTGTCTGTCACAGGTGTCTGAAGTTGTCTGTCACAGGTGTCTGAAGTTGTCTGTCACAGGTGTCTGAAGTTGTCTGTCACAGGTGTCTGAAGTTGTCTGTCACAGGTGTCTGAAGTTGTCTGTCACAGGTGTCTGAAGTTGTCTGTCACAGGTGTCTGAAGTTGTCTGTCACAGGTGTCTGAAGTTGTCTGTCACAGGTGTCTGAAGTTGTCTGTCACGGTGTCTGAAGTTGTCTGTCACAGGTGTCTGAAGTTGTCTGTCACAGGTGTCTGAAGTTGTCTGTCACAGGTGTCTGAAGTTGTCTGTCACGGGTGTCTGAAGTTGTCTGTCACAGGTGTCTGAAGTTGTCTGTCACAGGTGTCTGAAGTTGTCTGTCACAGGTGTCTGAAGTTGTCTGTCACAGGTGTCTGAAGTTGTCTGTCACAGGTGTCTGAAGTTGTCTGTCACAGGTGTCTGAAGTTGTCTGTCACAGGTGTCTGAAGTTGTCTGTCACAGGTGTCTGAAGTTGTCTGTCACAGGTGTCTGAAGTTGTCTGTCACAGGTGTCTGAAGTTGTCTGTCACAGGTGTCTGAAGTTGTCTGTCACAGGTGTCTGAAGTTGTCTGTCACGGGTGTCTGAAGTTGTCTGTCACGGGTGTCTGAAGTTGTCTGTCACAGGTGTCTGAAGTTGTCTGTCACAGGTGTCTGAAGTTGTCTGTCACAGGTGTCTGAAGTTGTCTGTCACAGGTGTCTGAAGTTGTCTGTCACAGGTGTCTGAAGTTGTCTGTCACAGGTGTCTGAAGTTGTCTGTCACGGGTGTCTGAAGTTGTCTGTCACGGTGTCTGAAGTTGTCTGTCACAGGTGTCTGAAGTTGTCTGTCACGGTGTCTGAAGTTGTCTGTCACAGGTGTCTGAAGTTGTCTGTCACAGGTGTCTGAAGTTGTCTGTCACAGGTGTCTGAAGTTGTCTGTCACAGGTGTCTGAAGTTGTCTGTCACAGGTGTCTGAAGTTGTCTGTCACAGGTGTCTGAAGTTGTCTGTCACAGGTGTCTGAAGTTGTCTGTCACGGGTGTCTGAAGTTGTCTGTCACAGGTGTCTGAAGTTGTCTGTCACAGGTGTCTGAAGTTGTCTGTCACTGGTGTCTGAAGTTGTCTGTCACAGGTGTCTGAAGTTGTCTGTCACAGGTGTCTGAAGTTGTCTGTCACAGGTGTCTGAAGTTGTCTGTCACAGGTGTCTGAAGTTGTCTGTCACAGGTGTCTGAAGTTGTCTGTCACGGGTGTCTGAAGTTGTCTGTCACGGTGTCTGAAGTTGTCTGTCACGTGTCTGAAGTTGTCTGTCACAGGTGTCTGAAGTTGTCTGTCACAGGTGTCTGAAGTTGTCTGTCACAGGTGTCTGAAGTTGTCTGTCACAGGTGTCTGAAGTTGTCTGTCACAGGTGTCTGAAGTTGTCTGTCACAGGTGTCTGAAGTTGTCTGTCACAGGTGTCTGAAGTTGTCTGTCACAGGTGTCTGAAGTTGTCTGTCACAGGTGTCTGAAGTTGTCTGTCACGGGTGTCTGAAGTTGTCTGTCACGGTGTCTGAAGTTGTCTGTCACAGGTGTCTGAAGTTGTCTGTCACAGGTGTCTGAAGTTGTCTGTCACAGGTGTCTGAAGTTGTCTGTCACAGGTGTCTGAAGTTGTCTGTCACAGGTGTCTGAAGTTGTCTGTCACAGGTGTCTGAAGTTGTCTGTCACAGGTGTCTGAAGTTGTCTGTCACAGGTGTCTGAAGTTGTCTGTCACAGGTGTCTGAAGTTGTCTGTCACGGGTGTCTGAAGTTGTCTGTCACAGGTGTCTGAAGTTGTCTGTCACAGGTGTCTGAAGTTGTCTGTCACAGGTGTCTGAAGTTGTCTGTCACAGGTGTCTGAAGTTGTCTGTCACAGGTGTCTGAAGTTGTCTGTCACAGGTGTCTGAAGTTGTCTGTCACAGGTGTCTGAAGTTGTCTGTCACAGGTGTCTGAAGTTGTCTGTCACAGGTGTCTGAAGTTGTCTGTCACAGGTGTCTGAAGTTGTCTGTCACAGGTGTCTGAAGTTGTCTGTCACAGGTGTCTGAAGTTGTCTGTCACGGGTGTCTGAAGTTGTCTGTCACAGGTGTCTGAAGTTGTCTGTCACAGGTGTCTGAAGTTGTCTGTCACAGGTGTCTGAAGTTGTCTGTCACAGGTGTCTGAAGTTGTCTGTCACAGGTGTCTGAAGTTGTCTGTCACAGGTGTCTGAAGTTGTCTGTCACAGGTGTCTGAAGTTGTCTGTCACAGGTGTCTGAAGTTGTCTGTCACAGGTGTCTGAAGTTGTCTGTCACAGGTGTCTGAAGTTGTCTGTCACAGGTGTCTGAAGTTGTCTGTCACAGGTGTCTGAAGTTGTCTGTCACAGGTGTCTGAAGTTGTCTGTCACAGGTGTCTGAAGTTGTCTGTCACAGGTGTCTGAAGTTGTCTGTCACAGGTGTCTGAAGTTGTCTGTCACAGGTGTCTGAAGTTGTCTGTCACAGGTGTCTGAAGTTGTCTGTCACAGGTGTCTGAAGTTGTCTGTCACAGGTGTCTGAAGTTGTCTGTCACAGGTGTCTGAAGTTGTCTGTCACGGGTGTCTGAAGTTGTCTGTCACAGGTGTCTGAAGTTGTCTGTCACAGGTGTCTGAAGTTGTCTGTCACAGGTGTCTGAAGTTGTCTGTCACAGGTGTCTGAAGTTGTCTGTCACAGGTGTCTGAAGTTGTCTGTCACAGGTGTCTGAAGTTGTCTGTCACAGGTGTCTGAAGTTGTCTGTCACAGGTGTCTGAAGTTGTCTGTCACAGGTGTCTGAAGTTGTCTGTCACAGGTGTCTGAAGTTGTCTGTCACAGGTGTCTGAAGTTGTCTGTCACGGTGTCTGAAGTTGTCTGTCACGGTGTCTGAGGTTGTCTGTCACAGGTGTCTGGACAATGTCGTCGGGAGTGTGGTGTTACGAGGCCTCGGGTCTGTGTTGGTACCTGCGGTAAGGACCACACACTGACCACCGCCGCGGGTCTGCCCTCCCACACACCTGGGTGCCGCTCATCGCCCTCGGAACCCTTCAGTCAAACCACGGGTGGAACCGCTACTTGCGACCCGGTCTTGTCCCCACGGAAGAGTGAAGGAAGACTCTACTTACCTCAAGACGTCACTTCATGCAGCTACAGCACTTCCTCCGAGTCTTGCCAGCCGCCGTAACAACTCTGACAGCTGGGCAAATCTGAAAGTGGGACTCGAACCCTCTCGAGGGGGGGCAGCTCCGTCGGCGTCGTCCTCTCGTCCACCAACACTGTCACACTCGTCCCACGCTGTCTTCTCCAGCAGTAGTAATGCTGGCTGACCTACAGCCTACTCTAATACCAACATAATAAGAAATACACCAATGAAATATGTATGTTTCTGAAGGCTACTCAGATGTTGGCCAGAATGCCATATTCAGGTGTTGTTATTCTGCTAATGTGGGCGTCTGGCATCAGATCTGGTGTTGTATCCATTCCCAGGTCTTTCTCTTTTTCTAACTGAAGAATTTTTCTTCCCTTTATCCTATACTGCTACACTGGTCTTCCCACTCCTGTTCCAATCCTCATAACTTTGCACTTGGTTGGGTTAAATTCTAGCAGCCATTTTTCAGGCCGTTTTGGAGTGCGTCCATATATATTTGGAGTGCATCACAAGCTATCCCGTCCTGATTTTTCTCATCAGTTTTGTATCATCTTCATTGATATGAAAGAGCAAATTTCCTGTCACGTTATTGGCATATTAGAGACAGGATGTGTGTGTGAGAGTGACTGTCCATGGCGTTTGTACCAAGCTTGTATGACACTCTAGACTATGTAAGAGTGGAACATATCTCATAAAAATATAACTATTTTTTTCTCAAATCATTCACTAACATCAGGATTCTCTCCATTACTGTTAGGATCTATATATTGCATTTTGAAGTGACTAGGCTTGCCTAGATTTTGGATTGACATTGAGTAAACACAATATTCCCATTTATTGCAAAAATGTCTTGTTTTAAGTACTTAAGTACTTGATGACCAAGACTTTAATTTTCATATAAATTTAGAGATAATGACATGTAGTGGAATTTGAGTCCCAAAACTGTCATTACTT
>WNGS01157772.1:35729-49652 GCA_020271785.1 Procambarus virginalis
CAGGTGTCTGAAGTTGTCTGTCACGGTGTCTGAAGTTGTCTGTCACTGGTGTCTGAAGTTGTCTGTCACAGGTGTCTGAAGTTGTCTGTCACAGGTGTCTGAAGTTGTCTGTCACAGGTGTCTGAAGTTGTCTGTCACGGGTGTCTGAAGTTGTCTGTCACAGGTGTCTGAAGTTGTCTGTCACAGGTGTCTGAAGTTGTCTGTCACAGGTGTCTGAAGTTGTTGTCACAGGTGTCTGAAGTTGTCTGTCACAGGTGTCTGAAGTTGTTTGTCAGGTGTCTGAAGTTGTCTGTCACAGGGTGTCTGAAGTTGTCTGTCACAGGTGTCTGAAGTTGTCTGTCACAGGTGTCTGAAGTTGTCTGTCACTGGTGTCTGAAGTTGTCTGTCACAGGTGTCTGAAGTTGTCTGTCACAGTGTCTGAAGTTGTCTGTCACTGGTGTCTGAAGTTGTCTGTCACAGGTGTCTGAAGTTGTCTGTCACGGGTGTCTGAAGTTGTCTGTCACAGGTGTCTGAAGTTGTCTGTCACAGGTGTCTGAAGTTGTTTGTCACGGTGTCTGAAGTTGTCTGTCACGGGTGTCTGAAGTTGTCTGTCACGGGTGTCTGAAGTTGTCTGTCACGGGTGTCTGAAGTTGTCTGTCACGGTGTCTGAAGTTGTCTGTCACGGGTGTCTGAAGTTGTCTGTCAGGGTGTCTGAAGTTGTCTGTCACGGGTGTCTGAAGTTGTCTGTCACGGGTGTCTGAAGTTGTCTGTCACGGGTGTCTGAAGTTGTCTGTGGGGTGTCTGAAGTTGTCTGTCACGGTGTCTGAAGTTGTCTGTCACGGGTGTCTGAAGTTGTCTGTCACGGGTGTCTGAAGTTGTCTGTCACGTGTGTCTGAAGTTGTCTGTCACAGGTGTCTGAAGTTGTCTGTCACAGGTGTCTGAAGTTGTCTGTCACAGGTGTCTGAAGTTGTCTGTCACGGGTGTCTGAAGTTGTCTGTCACGGGTGTCTGAAGTTGTCTGTCACGGGTGTCTGAAGTTGTCTGTCACGGGTGTCTGAAGTTGTCTGTCACAGGTGTCTGAAGTTGTCTGTCACGGGTGTCTGAAGTTGTCTGTCACGGTGTCTGAAGTTGTTGTCACAGGTGTCTGAAGTTGTCTGTCACGGGTGTCTGAAGTTGTCTGTCACTGGTGTCTGAAGTTGTCTGTCACAGGTGTCTGAAGTTGTCTGTCACTGGTGTCTGAAGTTGTCTGTCACTGGTGTCTGAAGTTGTCTGTCACGGTGTCTGAAGTTGTCTGTCACGGGTGTCTGAAGTTGTCTGTCACAGGTGTCTGAAGTTGTCTGTCACAGGTGTCTGAAGTTGTCTGTCACAGGTGTCTGAAGTTGTCTGTCACAGGTGTCTGAAGTTGTTTGTCACAGGTGTCTGAAGTTGTCTGTCACAGGTGTCTGAAGTTGTCTGTCACAGGTGTCTGAAGTTGTCTGTCACAGGTGTCTGAAGTTGTCTGTCACAGGTGTCTGAAGTTGTCTGTCACTGGTGTCTGAAGTTGTCTGTCACAGGTGTCTGAAGTTGTCTGTCACAGGTGTCTGAAGTTGTCTGTCACTGGTGTCTGAAGTTGTCTGTCACAGGTGTCTGAAGTTGTCTGTCACGGGTGTCTGAAGTTGTCTGTCACAGGTGTCTGAAGTTGTCTGTCACGGGTGTCTGAAGTTGTCTGTCACGGGTGTCTGAAGTTGTCTGTCACAGGTGTCTGAAGTTGTCTGTCACGGGTGTCTGAAGTTGTCTGTCACGGGTGTCTGAAGTTGTCTGTCACGGGTGTCTGAAGTTGTCTGTCACGGTGTCTGAAGTTGTCTGTCACGGTGTCTGAAGTTGTCTGTCACAGGTGTCTGAAGTTGTCTGTCACTGGTGTCTGAAGTTGTCTGTCACAGGTGTCTGAAGTTGTCTGTCACAGGTGTCTGAAGTTGTTTGTCACAGGTGTCTGAAGTTGTCTGTCACGGGTGTCTGAAGTTGTCTGTCACGGGTGTCTGAAGTTGTCTGTCACGGGTGTCTGAAGTTGTCTGTCACGGGTGTCTGAAGTTGTCTGTCACGGGTGTCTGAAGTTGTCTGTCACGGGTGTCTGAAGTTGTCTGTCACAGGTGTCTGAAGTTGTCTGTCACAGGTGTCTGAAGTTGTCTGTCACAGGTGTCTGAAGTTGTTGTCACAGGTGTCTGAAGTTGTCTGTCACAGGTGTCTGAAGTTGTCTGTCACGGGTGTCTGAAGTTGTCTGTCACGGTGTCTGAAGTTGTCTGTCACAGGTGTCTGAAGTTGTCTGTCACGGGTGTCTGAAGTTGTCTGTCACGGGTGTCTGAAGTTGTCTGTCACGGGTGTCTGAAGTTGTCTGTCACAGGTGTCTGAAGTTGTCTGTCACAGGTGTCTGAAGTTGTCTGTCACAGGTGTCTGAAGTTGTCTGTCACAGGTGTCTGAAGTTGTCTGTCACAGGTGTCTGAAGTTGTCTGTCACAGGTGTCTGAAGTTGTCTGTCACAGGTGTCTGAAGTTGTCTGTCACAGGTGTCTGAAGTTGTCTGTCACGGTGTCTGAAGTTGTCTGTCACGGGTGTCTGAAGTTGTCTGTCACAGGTGTCTGAAGTTGTCTGTCACAGGTGTCTGAAGTTGTCTGTCACAGGTGTCTGAAGTTGTCTGTCACAGGTGTCTGAAGTTGTCTGTCACAGGTGTCTGAAGTTGTCTGTCACAGGTGTCTGAAGTTGTCTGTCACTGGTGTCTGAAGTTGTCTGTCACAGGTGTCTGAAGTTGTCTGTCACAGGTGTCTGAAGTTGTCTGTCACAGGTGTCTGAAGTTGTCTGTCACAGGTGTCTGAAGTTGTCTGTCACAGGTGTCTGAAGTTGTCTGTCACAGGTGTCTGAAGTTGTCTGTCACAGGTGTCTGAAGTTGTCTGTCACGGGTGTCTGAAGTTGTCTGTCACGGGTGTCTGAAGTTGTCTGTCACAGGTGTCTGAAGTTGTCTGTCACGGTGTCTGAAGTTGTCTGTCACAGGTGTCTGAAGTTGTCTGTCACAGGTGTCTGAAGTTGTCTGTCACAGGTGTCTGAAGTTGTCTGTCACAGGTGTCTGAAGTTGTCTGTCACAGGTGTCTGAAGTTGTCTGTCACGGGTGTCTGAAGTTGTCTGTCACGGGTGTCTGAAGTTGTCTGTCACGGGTGTCTGAAGTTGTCTGTCACGGGTGTCTGAAGTTGTCTGTCACGGTGTCTGAAGTTGTCTGTCACAGGTGTCTGAAGTTGTCTGTCACAGGTGTCTGAAGTTGTCTGTCACAGGTGTCTGAAGTTGTCTGTCACAGGTGTCTGAAGTTGTCTGTCACAGGTGTCTGAAGTTGTCTGTCACAGGTGTCTGAAGTTGTCTGTCACGGGTGTCTGAAGTTGTCTGTCACGGTGTCTGAAGTTGTCTGTCACAGGTGTCTGAAGTTGTCTGTCACAGGTGTCTGAAGTTGTCTGTCACGGGTGTCTGAAGTTGTCTGTCACAGGTGTCTGAAGTTGTCTGTCACAGGTGTCTGAAGTTGTCTGTCACAGGTGTCTGAAGTTGTCTGTCACAGGTGTCTGAAGTTGTCTGTCACAGGTGTCTGAAGTTGTCTGTCACAGGTGTCTGAAGTTGTCTGTCACAGGTGTCTGAAGTTGTCTGTCACGGTGTCTGAAGTTGTCTGTCACAGGTGTCTGAAGTTGTCTGTCACAGGTGTCTGAAGTTGTCTGTCACGGGTGTCTGAAGTTGTCTGTCACAGGTGTCTGAAGTTGTCTGTCACAGGTGTCTGAAGTTGTCTGTCACTGGTGTCTGAAGTTGTCTGTCACGGGTGTCTGAAGTTGTCTGTCACAGGTGTCTGAAGTTGTCTGTCACAGGTGTCTGAAGTTGTCTGTCACAGGTGTCTGAAGTTGTCTGTCACAGGTGTCTGAAGTTGTCTGTCACAGGTGTCTGAAGTTGTCTGTCACAGGTGTCTGAAGTTGTCTGTCACAGGTGTCTGAAGTTGTCTGTCACAGGTGTCTGAAGTTGTCTGTCACAGGTGTCTGAAGTTGTCTGTCACAGGTGTCTGAAGTTGTCTGTCACAGGTGTCTGAAGTTGTCTGTCACAGGTGTCTGAAGTTGTCTGTCACAGGTGTCTGAAGTTGTCTGTCACAGGTGTCTGAAGTTGTCTGTCACAGGTGTCTGAAGTTGTCTGTCACGGTGTCTGAAGTTGTCTGTCACGGGTGTCTGAAGTTGTCTGTCACGGGTGTCTGAAGTTGTCTGTCACGGGTGTCTGAAGTTGTCTGTCACAGGTGTCTGAAGTTGTCTGTCACGGTGTCTGAAGTTGTCTGTCACAGGTGTCTGAAGTTGTCTGTCACAGGTGTCTGAAGTTGTCTGTCACAGGTGTCTGAAGTTGTCTGTCACAGGTGTCTGAAGTTGTCTGTCACAGGTGTCTGAAGTTGTCTGTCACAGGTGTCTGAAGTTGTCTGTCACGGGTGTCTGAAGTTGTCTGTCACGGGTGTCTGAAGTTGTCTGTCACGGGTGTCTGAAGTTGTCTGTCACAGGTGTCTGAAGTTGTCTGTCACGGGTGTCTGAAGTTGTCTGTCACAGGTGTCTGAAGTTGTCTGTCACAGGTGTCTGAAGTTGTCTGTCACGGTGTCTGAAGTTGTCTGTCACAGGTGTCTGAAGTTGTCTGTCACAGGTGTCTGAAGTTGTCTGTCACAGGTGTCTGAAGTTGTCTGTCACAGGTGTCTGAAGTTGTCTGTCACGGTGTCTGAAGTTGTCTGTCACAGGTGTCTGAAGTTGTCTGTCACGGGTGTCTGAAGTTGTCTGTCACGGGTGTCTGAAGTTGTCTGTCACGGGTGTCTGAAGTTGTCTGTCACAGGTGTCTGAAGTTGTCTGTCACAGGTGTCTGAAGTTGTCTGTCACAGGTGTCTGAAGTTGTCTGTCACAGGTGTCTGAAGTTGTCTGTCACAGGTGTCTGAAGTTGTCTGTCACGGGTGTCTGAAGTTGTCTGTCACAGGTGTCTGAAGTTGTCTGTCACGGTGTCTGAAGTTGTCTGTCACAGGTGTCTGAAGTTGTCTGTCACAGGTGTCTGAAGTTGTCTGTCACAGGTGTCTGAAGTTGTCTGTCACAGGTGTCTGAAGTTGTCTGTCACAGGTGTCTGAAGTTGTCTGTCACAGGTGTCTGAAGTTGTCTGTCACGGTGTCTGAAGTTGTCTGTCACAGGTGTCTGAAGTTGTCTGTCAAGGTGTCTGAAGTTGTCTGTCACAGGTGTCTGAAGTGTCTGTCACGGTGTCTGAAGTTGTCTGTCACTGGTTTGTCTGAAGTGTCTGAAGTTGTCTGTCACAGGTGTCTGAAGTTGTCTGTCACAGGTGTCTGAAGTTGTCTGTCACAGGTGTCTGAAGTTGTCTGTCACGGGTGTCTGAAGTTGTCTGTCACGGGTGTCTGAAGTTGTCTGTCACAGGTGTCTGAAGTTGTCTGTCACGGGTGTCTGAAGTTGTCTGTCACGGTGTCTGAAGTTGTCTGTCACAGGTGTCTGAAGTNTGTCACGGGTGTCTGAAGTTGTCTGTCACAGGTGTCTGAAGTTGTCTGTCACAGGTGTCTGAAGTTGTCTGTCACAGGTGTCTGAAGTTGTCTGTCACAGGTGTCTGAAGTTGTCTGTCACGGGTGTCTGAAGTTGTCTGTCACAGGTCTGAAGTTGTCTGTCACGGGTGTCTGAAGTTGTCTGTCACAGTGTCTGAAGTTGTCTGTCACGGTGTCTGAAGTTGTCTGTCACAGGTGTCTGAAGTTGTCTGTCACTGTGTCTGAAGTTGTCTGTCACAGGTGTCTGAAGTTGTCTGTCACAGGTGTCTGAAGTTGTCTGTCACGGGTGTCTGAAGTTGTCTGTCACAGGTGTCTGAAGTTGTCTGTCACGGGTGTCTGAAGTTGTCTGTCACGGTGTCTGAAGTTGTCTGTCACAGGTGTCTGAAGTTGTCTGTCACAGGTGTCTGAAGTTGTCTGTCAGGTGTCTGAAGTTGTCTGTCACGGTGTCTGAAGTTGTCTGTCACGGTGTCTGAAGTTGTTTGTCACAGTGTCTGAAGTTGTCTGTCACAGGTGTCTGAAGTTGTCTGTCACTGGTGTCTGAAGTTGTCTGTCACGGGTGTCTGAAGTTGTCTGTCACAGGTGTCTGAAGTTGTTGTCACAGGTGTCTGAAGTTGTCTGTCACAGGTGTCTGAAGTTGTCTGTCACTGGTGTCTGAAGTTGTCTGTCACTGGTGTCTGAAGTTGTCTGTCACAGGTGTCTGAAGTTGTCTGTCACAGGTGTCTGAAGTTGTCTGTGATGGGTGTCTGAAGTTGGTCTGTCACTGGTGTCTGAAGTTGTGTGTCACAGGTGTCTGAAGTTGTCTGTCACAGGTGTCTGAAGTTGTCTGTCACAGGTGTCTGAAGTTGTCTGTCACAGGTGTCTGAAGTTGTCTGTCACAGGTGTCTGAAGTTGTCTGTCTGGTGTCTGAAGTTGTCTGTCACAGGTGTCTGAAGTTGTCTGTCACAGGTGTCTGAAGTTGTCTGTCACTGGTGTCTGAAGTTGTTTGTCACAGGTGTCTGAAGTTGTCTGTCACGGGTGTCTGAAGTTGTCTGTCACGGTGTCTGAAGTTGTCTGTCACGGTGTCTGAAGTTGTCTGTCACGGGTGTCTGAAGTTGTCTGTCACGGTGTCTGAAGTTGTCTGTGACTGTACGGTGTCTGAAGTTGTCTGTGACGGGTGTCTGAAGTTGTCTGTCACGGTGTCTGAAGTTGTCTGTCACGGGTGTCTGAAGTTGTCTGTCACGGTGTCTGAAGTTGTCTGTCACAGGTGTCTGAAGTTGTCTGTCACTGGTGTCTGAAGTTGTCTGTCACAGGTGTCTGAAGTTGTCTGTCACAGGTGTCTGAAGTTGTTTGTCACAGGTGTCTGAAGTTGTCTGTCACGGTGTCTGAAGTTGTCTGTGACGGGTGTCTGAAGTTGTCTGTGACGGTGTCTGAAGTTGTCTGTCACGGGTGTCTGAAGTTGTCTGTCACGGTGTCTGTCTGAAGTTGTCTGTCACGGGTGTCTGAAGTTGTTTGTCACAGGTGTCTGAAGTTGTCTGTCACTTGTCTGAAGTTGTTGTCACAGGTGTCTGAAGTTGTTTGTCACAGGTGTCTGAAGTTGTCTGTCACAGGTGTCTGAAGTTTCTGTACGGGTGTCTGAAGTTGTCTGTCACGGTGTCTGAAGTTGTCTGTCACAGGTGTCTGAAGTTGTCTGTCACGGGTGTCTGAGTTGTCTGTCACGGGTGTCTGAAGTTGTCTGTGACGGGTGTCTGAAGTTGTCTGTACGTGTGTCTGAAGTTGTTTGTCACGGGTGTCTGAAGTTGTCTGTCACGGGTGTCTGAAGTTGTCTGTGACGGGTGTCTGAAGTTGTCTGTCACGGTGTCTGAAGTTGTCTGTCACGTGTGTCTGAAGTTGTCTGTCACAGGTGTCTGAAGTTGTCTGTCACAGGTGTCTGAAGTTGTCTGTCACAGGTGTCTGAAGTTGTCTGTCACGGTGTCTGAAGTTGTCTGTCACGGGTGTCTGAAGTTGTCTGTCACGGGTGTCTGAAGTTGTCTGTCACGGGTGTCTGAAGTTGTTTGTCACGGGTCTGAAGTTGTCTGTCACGGTGTCTGAAGTTGTTTGTCACTGGTGTCTGAAGTTGTCTGTCACTGTGTCTGAAGTTGTCTGTCACTGGTGTCTGAAGTTGTCTGTCACGGTGTCTGAAGTTGTCTGTCACGGGTGTCTGAAGTTGTCTGTCACGGGTGTCTGAAGTTGTTTGTCACAGGTGTCTGAAGTTGTCTGTCACGGTGTCTGAAGTTGTCTGTCACAGGTGTCTGAAGTTGTTTGTCACAGGTGTCTGAAGTTGTTTGTCACAGGGTCTGAAGTTGTTTGTCACAGGTGTCTGAAGTTGTCTGTCACAGGTGTCTGAAGTTGTTTGTCACAGGTGTCTGAAGTTGTCTGTCACAGGTGTCTGAAGTTGTCTGTCACTGGTGTCTGAAGTTGTCTGTCACAGGTGTCTGAAGTTGTCTGTCACAGGTGTCTGAAGTTGTCTGTCACTGGTGTCTGAAGTTGTTTGTCACAGGTGTCTGAAGTTGTCTGTCACTGGTGTCTGAAGTTGTCTGTCACAGGTGTCTGAAGTTGTCTGTCACAGGTGTCTGAAGTTGTTTGTCACAGGTGTCTGAAGTTGTCTGTGACGGGTGTCTGAAGTTGTCTGTGACGGGTGTCTGAAGTTGTCTGTGACGGGTGTCTGAAGTTGTCTGTGACGGGTGTCTGAAGTTGTCTGTGACGGGTCTGAAGTTGTCTGTGACGGGTGTCTGAAGTTGTCTGTCACGGGTGTCTGAAGTTGTCTGTGACGGGTGTCTGAAGTTGTCTGTGATGGTGTCTGAAGTTGTCTGTGACGGGTGTCTGAAGTTGTCTGTGACGGTGTCTGAAGTTGTCTGTGACGGTGTCTGAAGTTGTCTGTGACGGGTGTCTGAAGTTGTCTGTCACGTGTGTCTGAAGTTGTCTGTCACAGGTGTCTGAAGTTGTTTGTCACGGTGTCTGAAGTTGTCTGTCACAGGTGTCTGAAGTTGTCTGTCACGGGTGTCTGAAGTTGTCTGTCACGGTGTCTGAAGTTGTCTGTCACGGTGTCTGAAGTTGTCTGTCACGGGTGTCTGAAGTTGTCTGTCACAGGTGTCTGAAGTTGTCTGTCACGGGTGTCTGAAGTTGTCTGTCACGGGTGTCTGAAGTTGTTTGTCACAGGTGTCTGAAGTTGTCTGTCACTGGTGTCTGAAGTTGTTTGTCACTGGTGTCTGAAGTTGTCTGTCACTGGTGTCTGAAGTTGTCTGTCACGGTGTCTGAAGTTGTCTGTCACGTGGTGTCTGAAGTTGTCTGTCACTGGTGTCTGAAGTTGTCTGTCACGGTGTCTGAAGTTGTCTGTCACAGGTGTCTGAAGTTGTCTGTCACAGGTGTCTGAAGTTGTCTGTCACAGGTGTCTGAAGTTGTTTGTCACAGGTGTCTGAAGTTGTCTTGTCACAGTGTCTGAAGTTGTCTGTCACAGGTGTCTGAAGTTGTCTGTCACAGGTGTCTGAAGTTGTCTGTCACAGGTGTCTGAAGTTGTCTGTCACTGTGTCTGAAGTTGTCTGTCAGGTGTCTGAAGTTGTCTGTCACAGGTCTGTTGTTTGTCACAGGGTGTCTGAAGTTGTCTGTCACGGTGTCTGAAGTTGTTGTCACAGGTGTCTGAAGTTGTCTGTCACGGTGTCTGAAGTTGTCTGTCACGGGTGTCTGAAGTTGTCTGTCACAGGTGTCTGAAGTTGTCTGTCACGGGTGTCTGAAGTTGTCTGTGACGGGTGTCTGAAGTTGTCTGTGACGGGTGTCTGAAGTTGTCTGTCACGGATGTCTGAAGTTGTCTGTCACGTGTGTCTGAAGTTGTCTGTCACAGGTGTCTGAAGTTGTCTGTCACTGGTGTCTGAAGTTGTCTGTCACAGGTGTCTGAAGTTGTCTGTCACAGGTGTCTGAAGTTGTTTGTCACAGGTGTCTGAAGTTGTCTGTGACGGGTGTCTGAAGTTGTCTGTGACGGGTGTCTGAAGTTGTCTGTCACGGGTGTCTGAAGTTGTCTGTCACGGGTGTTTGAAGTTGTCTGTCACGGTGTCTGAAGTTGTCTGTCACGGGTGTCTGAAGTTGTTGTCACAGGTGTCTGAATTGTCTGTCACAGGTGTCTGAAGTTGTTTGTCACAGGTGTCTGAAGTTGTTTGTCACAGGTGTCTGAAGTTGTCTGTCACAGGTGTCTGAAGTTGTCTGTGACGGGTGTCTGAAGTTGTCTGTCACGTGTGTCTGAAGTTGTCTGTCACAGGTGTCTGAAGTTGTCTGTCACGGGTGTCTGAAGTTGTCTGTCACGGGTGTCTGAAGTTGTCTGTCACGGGTGTCTGAAGTTGTTTGTCACAGGTGTCTGAAGTTGTCTGTCACAGGTGTCTGAAGTTGTTTGTCACAGGTGTCTGAAGTTGTCTGTCACAGGTGTCTGAAGTTGTCTGTCACTGGTGTTTGAAGTTGTTTGTCACAGGTGTCTGAAGTTGTCTGTCACTGGTGTCTGAAGTTGTCTGTCACAGGTGTCTGAAGTTGTCTGTCACTGGTGTCTGAAGTTGTCTGTCACGGTGTCTGAAGTTGTCTGTCACGGTGTCTGAAGTTGTCTGTCACAGGTCTGAAGTTGTCTGTCACTGGTGTCTGAAGTTGTCTGTCACGGGTGTCTGAAGTTGTCTGTCACTGGTGTCTGAAGTTGTCTGTCACGGGTGTCTGAAGTTGTCTGTCACTGGTGTCTGAAGTTGTCTGTCACAGGTGTCTGAAGTTGTCTGTCACAGGTGTCTGAAGTTGTCTGTCACGGTGTCTGAAGTTGTCTGTCACAGGTGTCTGAAGTTGTCTGTCACGGTGTCTGAAGTTGTCTGTCACAGGTGTCTGAAGGTTTGTCACAGGTGTCTGAAGTTGTCTGTCACAGGTGTCTGAAGTTGTCTGTCACAGGTGTCTGAAGTTGTCTGTCACAGGTGTCTGAAGTTGTCTGTCACTGGTGTCTGAAGTTGTCTGTCACAGGTGTCTGAAGTTGTCTGTCACTGGTGTCTGAAGTTGTCTGTCAGGGTGTCTGAAGTTGTCTGTCACAGGTGTCTGAAGTTGTCTGTCACAGGTGTCTGAAGTTGTCTGTCACTGGTGTCTGAAGTTGTCTGTCACGGTGTCTGAAGTTGTCTGTCACTGGTGTCTGAAGTTGTCTGTCACGGGTGTCTGAAGTTGTCTGTCACAGGTGTCTGAAGTTGTCTGTCACAGGTCTGAAGTTGTCTGTCACAGGTGTCTGAAGTTGTCTGTCACAGGTGTCTGAAGTTGTCTGTCACAGGTGTCTGAAGTTGTCTGTCACTGGTGTCTGAAGTTGTCTGTCACAGGTGTCTGAAGTTGTCTGTCACTGGTGTCTGAAGTTGTCTGTCACAGGTGTCTGAAGTTGTCTGTCACGGTGTCTGAAGTTGTCTGTCACAGGTGTCTGAAGTTGTCTGTCACGGGTCTGAAGTTGTCTGTCACAGGTGTCTGAAGTTGTCTGTCACTGGTGTCTGAAGTTGTCTGTCACAGGTGTCTGAAGTTGTTTGTCACAGGTGTCTGAAGTTGTCTGTCACAGGTGTCTGAAGTTGTCTGTCACAGGTGTCTGAAGTTGTTGTCACAGGTGTCTGAAGTTGTCTGTCACAGGTGTCTGAAGTTGTCTGTCACGGGTGTCTGAAGTTGTCTGTCACGGGTGTCTGAAGTTGTCTGTCACGGTGTCTGAAGTTGTTTGTCACAGGTGTCTGAAGTTGTCTGTCACAGGTGTCTGAAGTTGTCTGTCACGGGTGTCTGAAGTTGTCTGTCACGGGTGTCTGAAGTTGTCTGTCACAGGTGTCTGAAGTTGTTTGTCACAGGTGTCTGAAGTTGTCTGTCACAGGTGTCTGAAGTTGTCTGTCACTGGTGTCTGAAGTTGTCTGTCACGGGTGTCTGAAGTTGTCTGTCACAGGTGTCTGAAGTTGTCTGTCACAGGTGTCTGAAGTTGTCTGTCACAGGTGTCTGAAGTTGTCTGTCACTGGTGTCTGAAGTTGTCTGTCACAGGTGTCTGAAGTTGTCTGTCACAGGTGTCTGAAGTTGTCTGTCACGGTGTGAAGTTGTCTGTCACGGGTGTCTGAAGTTGTCTGTCACAGGTGTCTGAAGTTGTCTGTCACAGGTGTCTGAAGTTGTCTGTCACAGGTGTCTGAAGTTGTCTGTGACGGTGTCTGAAGTTGTCTGTCACGGGTGTCTGAAGTTGTCTGTGACGGGTGTCTGAAGTTGTCTGTGACGGGTGTCTGAAGTTGTCTGTCACGGTGTGTCTGAAGTTGTCTGTCACTGTGTCTGAAGTTGTCTGTCACAGGTGTCTGAAGTTGTCTGTCACTGGTGTCTGAAGTTGTCTGTCACAGGTGTCTGAAGTTGTCTGTCACAGGTGTCTGAAGTTGTTGTCACGGTGTCTGAAGTTGTCTGTGACGGGTGTCTGAAGTTGTCTGTCACGGGTGTCTGAAGTTGTCTGTCACGGTGTCTGAAGTTGTCTGTCACGGTGTCTGAAGTTGTCTGTCACGGGTGTCTGAAGTTGTCTGTCACAGGTGTCTGAAGTTGTCTGTCACAGGTGTCTGAAGTTGTTTGTCACAGGTGTCTGAAGTTGTCTGTCACAGGTGTCTGAAGTTGTTTGTCACAGGTGTCTGAAGTTGTCTGTCACAGGTGTCTGAAGTTGTCTGTCACGGGTGTCTGAAGTTGTCTGTCACGTGTGTCTGAAGTTGTCTGTCACAGGTGTCTGAAGTTGTGTCTGTCACGGGGTCTGAACTTGAGTTGTCTGTCACGGTGTCTGAAGTTGTCTCACGGGTGTCTGAAGTTGTTTGTCACAGGTGTCTGAAGTTGTCTGTCACAGGTGTCTGAAGTTGTCTGTCACAGGTGTCTGAAGTTGTCTGTCACAGGTGTCTGAAGTTGTCTGTCACGGTGTCTGAAGTTGTCTGTCACGGGTGTCTGAAGTTGTCTGTCACGGGTGTCTGAAGTTGTCTGTCACGGGTGTCTGAAGTTGTCTGTCACAGGTGTCTGAAGTTGTCTGTCACGGTGTCTGAAGTTGTCTGTCACAGGTGTCTGAAGTTGTCTGTCACAGGTGTCTGAAGTTGTCTGTCACGGGTGTCTGAAGTTGTCTGTCACAGGTGTCTGAAGTTGTCTGTCACGGTGTCTGAAGTTGTCTGTCACAGGTGTCTGAAGTTGTCTGTCACTGTGTCTGAAGTTGTCTGTCACGGGTGTCTGAAGTTGTCTGTCACAGGTGTGTCTGAAGTTGTCTGTCACAGGTGTCTGAAGTTGTCTGTCACAGGTGTCTGAAGTTGTCTTGTCACTGGTGTCTGAAGTTGTCTGTCACAGGTGTCTGAAGTTGTCTGTCACAGGTGTCTGAAGTTGTCTGTCACAGGTGTCTGAAGTTGTCTGTCACTGGTGTCTGAAGTTGTCTGTCACAGGTGTCTGAAGTTGTCTGTCACAGTGTCTGAAGTTGTCTGTCACAGGTGTCTGAAGTTGTCTGTCACGGGTGTCTGAAGTTGTCTGTCAAGGGTGTCTGAAGTTGTCTGTCACGGTTGTCTGAAGTTGTCTGTCACGGGTGTCTGAAGTTGTCTGTCACGGGTGTCTGAAGTTGTCTGTCACGGTGTCTGAAGTTGTCTGTCACAGGTGTCTGAAGTTGTCTGTCACAGGTGTCTGAAGTTGTCTGTCACAGGTGTCTGAAGTTGTCTGTCACAGGTGTCTGAAGTTGTCTGTCACAGGTGTCTGAAGTTGTCTGTCACGGGTGTCTGAAGTTGTCTGTCACGGGTGTCTGAAGTTTGTCTGTCACGGTGTCTGAAGTTGTCTGTCACGGGTGTCTGAAGTTGTCTGTCACGGGTGTCTGAAGTTGTTGTCGTCACAGGTGTCTGAAGTTGTCTGTCACTGGTGTCTGAAGTGTTTGTCACAGGTGTCTGAAGTTGTCTGTCACAGGTGTCTGAAGTTGTTTGTCACAGGTGTCTGAAGTTGTCTGTCACAGGTGTCTGAAGTTGTCTGTCACGGGTGTCTGAAGTTGTCGTCACGTGTGTCTGAAGTTGTCTGTCACAGGTGTCTGAAGTTGTCTTCACGGTGTCTGAATTGTCTGTCACGGGTGTCTGAAGTTGTCTGTCACGGGTGTCTGAAGTTGTCTGTCACAGGTGTCTGAAGTTGTCTGTCACAGGTGTCTGAAGTTGTTTGTCACAGGTGTCTGAAGTTGTCTGTCACAGGTGTCTGAGTTGTCTGTCACAGGTGTCTGAAGTTGTCTGTCACGGGTGTCTGAAGTTGTCTGTCACGGTGTCTGAAGGTGTGTCTGTCACGGGTGTCTGAAGTTGTCTGTCACAGGTGTCTGAAGTTGTCTGTCACAGGTGTCTGAAGTTGTCTGTCACGTGTCTGAAGTTGTCTTTCACAGGTGTCTGAAGTTGTCTGTC
>WNGS01157772.1:50791-67693 GCA_020271785.1 Procambarus virginalis
CTGTCACAGGTGTCTGAAGTTGTCTGTCAAGGTGTCTGAAGTTGTCTGTCACAGGTGTCTGAAGTTGTCTGTCACAGGTGTCTGAAGTTGTCTGTCACAGGTGTCTGAAGTTGTCTGTCACAGGTGTCTGAAGTTGTCTGTCACAGGTGTCTGAAGTTGTCTGTCACGGTGTCTGAAGTTGTCTGTCACAGGTGTCTGAAGTTGTCTGTCACGGGTGTCTGAAGTTGTCTGTCACGGGTGTCTGAAGTTGTCTGTCACGGGTGTCTGAAGTTGTTTGTCACAGGTGTCTGAAGTTGTCTGTCACAGGTGTCTGAAGTTGTCTGTCACAGGTGTCTGAAGTTGTCTGTCACAGGGTCTGAAGTTGTCTGTCACAGGTGTCTGAAGTTTTCTGTCACGGGTGTCTGAAGTTGTCTGTCACGTGTGTCTGAAGTTGTCTGTCACAGGTGTCTGAAGTTGTCTGTCACGGGTGTCTGAAGTTGTCTGTCACGGGTGTCTGAAGTTGTCTGTCACGGGTGTCTGAAGTTGTCTGTCACGGTGTCTGAAGTTGTCTGTCACGGGTGTCTGAAGTTGTCTGTCACAGGTGTCTGAAGTTGTCTGTCACGGTGTCTGAAGTTGTCTGTCACGGGTGTCTGAAGTTGTCTGTCACGGGTGTCTGAAGTTGTCTGTCACGGGTGTCTGAAGTTGTCTGTCACGGGTGTCTGAAGTTGTCTGTCACGGGTGTCTGAAGTTGTCTGTCACAGGTGTCTGAAGTTGTCTGTCCAGGTGTCTGAAGTTGTCTGTCACAGGTGTCTGAAGTTGTCTGTCACAGGTGTCTGAAGTTGTCTGTCACAGGTGTCTGAAGTTGTCTGTCACAGGTGTCTGAAGTTGTCTGTCACAGGTGTCTGAAGTTGTCTGTCACAGGTGTCTGAAGTTGTCTGTCACAGGTGTCTGAAGTTGTCTGTCACAGGTGTCTGAAGTTGTCTGTCACGGTGTCTGAAGTTGTCTGTCACGGGTGTCTGAAGTTGTCTGTCACGGTGTCTGAAGTTGTCTGTCACGGTGTCTGAAGTTGTCTGTCACAGGTGTCTGAAGTTGTCTGTCACAGGTGTCTGAAGTTGTCTGTCACGGTGTCTGAAGTTGTCTGTCACAGGTGTCTGAAGTTGTCTGTCACGGTGTCTGAAGTTGTCTGTCACTGGTGTCTGAAGTTGTCTGTCACAGGTGTCTGAAGTTGTCTGTCACAGGTGTCTGAAGTTGTCTGTCACTGGTGTCTGAAGTTGTCTGTCACGGGTGTCTGAAGTTGTCTGTCACGGGTGTCTGAAGTTGTCTGTCACAGGTGTCTGAAGTTGTCTGTCACAGGTGTCTGAAGTTGTCTGTCACAGGTGTCTGAAGTTGTTGTCACAGGTGTCTGAAGTTGTCTGTCACAGGTGTCTGAAGTTGTCACAGGTGTCTGAAGTTGTCTGTCACAGGTGTCTGAAGTTGTCTGTCACAGGTGTCTGAAGTTGTCTGTCACGGGTGTCTGAAGTTGTCTGTCACAGGTGTCTGAAGTTGTCTGTCACAGGTGTCTGAAGTTGTCTGTCACAGGTGTCTGAAGTTGTCTGTCACGGGTGTCTGAAGTTGTCTGTCACAGGTGTCTGAAGTTGTCTGTCACAGGTGTCTGAAGTTGTCTGTCACGGTGTCTGAAGTTGTCTGTCACGGGTGTCTGAAGTTGTCTGTGACGGGTGTCTGAAGTTGTCTGTCACGGGTGTCTGAAGTTGTCTGTGACGGGTGTCTGAAGTTGTCTGTCACGGGTGTCTGAAGTTGTCTGTCACGGGTGTCTGAAGTTGTCTGTCACAGGTGTCTGAAGTTGTCTGTCACTGGTGTCTGAAGTTGTCTGTCACAGGTGTCTGAAGTTGTCTGTCACGGTGTCTGAAGTTGTCTGTCACAGGTGTCTGAAGTTGTCTGTCACGGGTGTCTGAAGTTGTCTGTCACGGGTGTCTGAAGTTGTCTGTGACGGTGTCTGAAGTTGTCTGTCACGGGTGTCTGAAGTTGTCTGTCACGGGTGTCTGAAGTTGTCTGTCACGGGTGTCTGAAGTTGTTTGTCACAGGTGTCTGAAGTTGTCTGTCACAGGTGTCTGAAGTTGTTTGTCACAGGTGTCTGAAGTTGTCTGTCACAGGTGTCTGAAGTTGTCTGTCACAGGTGTCTGAAGTTGTCTGTCACGGTGTCTGAAGTTGTCTGTCACAGGTGTCTGAAGTTGTCTGTCACAGGTGTCTGAAGTTGTCTGTCACGGGTGTCTGAAGTTGTCTGTCACGGGTGTCTGAAGTTGTCTGTCACGGTGTCTGAAGTTGTCTGTCACAGGTGTCTGAAGTTGTCTGTCACAGGTGTCTGAAGTTGTCTGTCACGGGTGTCTGAAGTTGTCTGTCACGGGTGTCTGAAGTTGTCTGTCACAGGTGTCTGAAGTTGTCTGTCAGGTGTCTGAAGTTGTCTGTCACAGGTGTCTGAAGTTGTCTGTCACAGGTGTCTGAAGTTGTCTGTCACAGGTGTCTGAAGTTGTCTGTCACAGGTGTCTGAAGTTGTCTGTCACAGGTGTCTGAAGTTGTCTGTCACAGGTGTCTGAAGTTGTCTGTCACGGGTGTCTGAAGTTGTCTGTCACGGGTGTCTGAAGTTGTCTGTCACAGGTGTCTGAAGTTGTCTGTCACAGGTGTCTGAAGTTGTCTGTCACAGGTGTCTGAAGTTGTCTGTCACGGTGTCTGAAGTTGTCTGTCACAGGTGTCTGAAGTTGTCTGTCACGGTGTCTGAAGTTGTCTGTCACAGGTGTCTGAAGTTGTCTGTCACAGGTGTCTGAAGTTGTCTGTCACAGGTGTCTGAAGTTGTCTGTCACAGGTGTCTGAAGTTGTCTGTCACAGGTGTCTGAAGTTGTCTGTCACTGGTGTCTGAAGTTGTCTGTCACAGGTGTCTGAAGTTGTCTGTCACAGGTGTCTGAAGTTGTCTGTCACAGGTGTCTGAAGTTGTCTGTCACGGTGTCTGAAGTTGTCTGTCACAGGTGTCTGAAGTTGTCTGTCACGGGTGTCTGAAGTTGTCTGTCACAGGTGTCTGAAGTTGTCTGTCACGGTGTCTGAAGTTGTCTGTCACAGGTGTCTGAAGTTGTCTGTCACAGGTGTCTGAAGTTGTCTGTCACAGGTGTCTGAAGTTGTCTGTCACAGGTGTCTGAAGTTGTCTGTCACAGGTGTCTGAAGTTGTCTGTCACAGGTGTCTGAAGTTGTCTGTCACAGGTGTCTGAAGTTGTCTGTCACAGGTGTCTGAAGTTGTCTGTCACAGGTGTCTGAAGTTGTCTGTCACAGGTGTCTGAAGTTGTCTGTCACAGGTGTCTGAAGTTGTCTGTCACAGGTGTCTGAAGTTGTCTGTCACGGGTGTCTGAAGTTGTCTGTCACAGGTGTCTGAAGTTGTCTGTCACGGTGTCTGAAGTTGTCTGTCACAGGTGTCTGAAGTTGTCTGTCACAGGTGTCTGAAGTTGTCTGTCACAGGTGTCTGAAGTTGTCTGTCACAGGTGTCTGAAGTTGTCTGTCACGGTGTCTGAAGTTGTCTGTCACAGGTGTCTGAAGTTGTCTGTCACGGTGTCTGAAGTTGTCTGTCACAGGTGTCTGAAGTTGTCTGTCACGGGTGTCTGAAGTTGTCTGTCACAGGTGTCTGAAGTTGTCTGTCACAGGTGTCTGAAGTTGTCTGTCACAGGTGTCTGAAGTTGTCTGTCACAGGTGTCTGAAGTTGTCTGTCACAGGTGTCTGAAGTTGTCTGTCACAGGTGTCTGAAGTTGTCTGTCACAGGTGTCTGAAGTTGTCTGTCACAGGTGTCTGAAGTTGTCTGTCACGGTGTCTGAAGTTGTCTGTCACAGGTGTCTGAAGTTGTCTGTCACAGGTGTCTGAAGTTGTCTGTCACAGGTGTCTGAAGTTGTCTGTCACAGGTGTCTGAAGTTGTCTGTCACGGGTGTCTGAAGTTGTCTGTCACAGGTGTCTGAAGTTGTCTGTCACAGGTGTCTGAAGTTGTCTGTCACGGTGTCTGAAGTTGTCTGTCACAGGTGTCTGAAGTTGTCTGTCACAGGTGTCTGAAGTTGTCTGTCACAGGTGTCTGAAGTTGTCTGTCACAGGTGTCTGAAGTTGTCTGTCACAGGTGTCTGAAGTTGTCTGTCACAGGTGTCTGAAGTTGTCTGTCACAGGTGTCTGAAGTTGTCTGTCACAGGTGTCTGAAGTTGTCTGTCACAGGTGTCTGAAGTTGTCTGTCACAGGTGTCTGAAGTTGTCTGTCACAGGTGTCTGAAGTTGTCTGTCACAGGTGTCTGAAGTTGTCTGTCACAGGTGTCTGAAGTTGTCTGTCACAGGTGTCTGAAGTTGTCTGTCACAGGTGTCTGAAGTTGTCTGTCACAGGTGTCTGAAGTTGTCTGTCACAGGTGTCTGAAGTTGTCTGTCACAGGTGTCTGAAGTTGTCTGTCACAGGTGTCTGAAGTTGTCTGTCACGGGTGTCTGAAGTTGTCTGTCACAGGTGTCTGAAGTTGTCTGTCACAGGTGTCTGAAGTTGTCTGTCACAGGTGTCTGAAGTTGTCTGTCACAGGTGTCTGAAGTTGTCTGTCACAGGTGTCTGAAGTTGTCTGTCACAGGTGTCTGAAGTTGTCTGTCACAGGTGTCTGAAGTTGTCTGTCACAGGTGTCTGAAGTTGTCTGTCACAGGTGTCTGAAGTTGTCTGTCACAGGTGTCTGAAGTTGTCTGTCACAGGTGTCTGAAGTTGTCTGTCACAGGTGTCTGAAGTTGTCTGTCACAGGTGTCTGAAGTTGTCTGTCACAGGTGTCTGAAGTTGTCTGTCACAGGTGTCTGAAGTTGTCTGTCACAGGTGTCTGAAGTTGTCTGTCACAGGTGTCTGAAGTTGTCTGTCACAGGTGTCTGAAGTTGTCTGTCACAGGTGTCTGAAGTTGTCTGTCACAGGTGTCTGAAGTTGTCTGTCACAGGTGTCTGAAGTTGTCTGTCACAGGTGTCTGAAGTTGTCTGTCACAGGTGTCTGAAGTTGTCTGTCACGGGTGTCTGAAGTTGTCTGTCACAGGTGTCTGAAGTTGTCTGTCACGGGTGTCTGAAGTTGTCTGTCACAGGTGTCTGAAGTTGTCTGTCACAGGTGTCTGAAGTTGTCTGTCACAGGTGTCTGAAGTTGTCTGTCACAGGTGTCTGAAGTTGTCTGTCACAGGTGTCTGAAGTTGTCTGTCACAGGTGTCTGAAGTTGTCTGTCACAGGTGTCTGAAGTTGTCTGTCACAGGTGTCTGAAGTTGTCTGTCACAGGTGTCTGAAGTTGTCTGTCACAGGTGTCTGAAGTTGTCTGTCACAGGTGTCTGAAGTTGTCTGTCACAGGTGTCTGAAGTTGTCTGTCACAGGTGTCTGAAGTTGTCTGTCACGGTGTCTGAAGTTGTCTGTCACAGGTGTCTGAAGTTGTCTGTCACAGGTGTCTGAAGTTGTCTGTCACAGGTGTCTGAAGTTGTCTGTCACAGGTGTCTGAAGTTGTCTGTCACAGGTGTCTGAAGTTGTCTGTCACAGGTGTCTGAAGTTGTCTGTCACAGGTGTCTGAAGTTGTCTGTCACAGGTGTCTGAAGTTGTCTGTCACAGGTGTCTGAAGTTGTCTGTCACGGGTGTCTGAAGTTGTCTGTCACAGGTGTCTGAAGTTGTCTGTCACAGGTGTCTGAAGTTGTCTGTCACAGGTGTCTGAAGTTGTCTGTCACAGGTGTCTGAAGTTGTCTGTCACAGGTGTCTGAAGTTGTCTGTCACAGGTGTCTGAAGTTGTCTGTCACAGGTGTCTGAAGTTGTCTGTCACAGGTGTCTGAAGTTGTCTGTCACAGGTGTCTGAAGTTGTCTGTCACAGGTGTCTGAAGTTGTCTGTCACAGGTGTCTGAAGTTGTCTGTCACAGGTGTCTGAAGTTGTCTGTCACAGGTGTCTGAAGTTGTCTGTCACAGGTGTCTGAAGTTGTCTGTCACAGGTGTCTGAAGTTGTCTGTCACAGGTGTCTGAAGTTGTCTGTCACAGGTGTCTGAAGTTGTCTGTCACAGGTGTCTGAAGTTGTCTGTCACAGGTGTCTGAAGTTGTCTGTCACAGGTGTCTGAAGTTGTCTGTCACAGGTGTCTGAAGTTGTCTGTCACGGGTGTCTGAAGTTGTCTGTCACAGGTGTCTGAAGTTGTCTGTCACAGGTGTCTGAAGTTGTCTGTCACAGGTGTCTGAAGTTGTCTGTCACAGGTGTCTGAAGTTGTCTGTCACAGGTGTCTGAAGTTGTCTGTCACAGGTGTCTGAAGTTGTCTGTCACAGGTGTCTGAAGTTGTCTGTCACAGGTGTCTGAAGTTGTCTGTCACAGGTGTCTGAAGTTGTCTGTCACAGGTGTCTGAAGTTGTCTGTCACAGGTGTCTGAAGTTGTCTGTCACAGGTGTCTGAAGTTGTCTGTCACGGTGTCTGAAGTTGTCTGTCACAGGTGTCTGAAGTTGTCTGTCACAGGTGTCTGAAGTTGTCTGTCACAGGTGTCTGAAGTTGTCTGTCACTGGTGTCTGAAGTTGTCTGTCACAGGTGTCTGAAGTTGTCTGTCACTGGTGTCTGAAGTTGTCTGTCACTGGTGTCTGAAGTTGTCTGTCACTGGTGTCTGAAGTTGTCTGTCACGGGTGTCTGAAGTTGTCTGTCACGGGTGTCTGAAGTTGTCTGTCACGGGTGTCTGAAGTTGTCTGTCACTGGTGTCTGAAGTTGTCTGTCACGGGTGTCTGAAGTTGTCTGTCACGGGTGTCTGAAGTTGTCTGTCACTGGTGTCTGAAGTTGTCTGTCACTGGTGTCTGAAGTTGTCTGTCACGGGTGTCTGAAGTTGTCTGTCACAGGTGTCTGAAGTTGTCTGTCACGGGTGTCTGAAGTTGTCTGTCACTGGTGTCTGAAGTTGTCTGTCACGGGTGTCTGAAGTTGTCTGTCACTGGTGTCTGAAGTTGTCTATCACGGGTGTCTGAAGTTGTCTGTCACTGGTGTCTGAAGTTGTCTATCACGGGTGTCTGAAGTTGTCTGTCACTGGTGTCTGAAGTTGTCTATCACGGGTGTCTGAAGTTGTCTATCACGGGTGTCTGAAGTTGTCTGTCACAGGTGTCTGAAGTTGTCTATCACGGGTGTCTGAAGTTGTCTGTCACAGGTGTCTGAAGTTGTCTATCACGGGTGTCTGAAGTTGTCTGTCACAGGTGTCTGAAGTTGTCTGTCACGGGTGTCTGAAGTTGTCTGTCACAGGTGTCTGAAGTTGTCTGTCACTGGTGTCTGAAGTTGTCTGTCACAGGTGTCTGAAGTTGTCTGTCACGGGTGTCTGAAGTTGTCTGTCACAGGTGTCTGAAGTTGTCTGTCACAGGTGTCTGAAGTTGTCTGTCACAGGTGTCTGAAGTTGTCTGTCACAGGTGTCTGAAGTTGTCTATCACGGGTGTCTGAAGTTGTCTGTCACTGGTGTCTGAAGTTGTCTGTCTCTGGTGTATGAAGTTGTCTGTCACTGGTGTCTGAAGTTGTCTGTCACAGGTGTCTGAAGTTGTCTATCACGGGTGTCTGAAGTTGTCTGTCACGGGTGTCTGAAGTTGTCTGTCACAGGTGTCTGAAGTTGTCTGTCACGGGTGTCTGAAGTTGTCTGTCACAGGTGTCTGAAGTTGTCTATCACGGGTGTCTGAAGTTGTCTGTCACTGGTGTCTGAAGTTGTCTGTCACGGGTGTCTGAAGTTGTCTGTCACGGGTGTCTGAAGTTGTCTGTCACGGGTGTCTGAGGTTGCCTGTCACGGGTGTCTGAGGTTGTCTGTCACAGGTGTCTGAAGTTGTCTGTCACGGGTGTCTGAAGTTGTCTATCACGGGTGTCTGAAGTTGTCTGTCACGGGTGTCTGAGGTTGTCTGTCACAGGTGTCTGAAGTTGTCTGTCACTGGTGTCTGAAGTTGTCTATCACGGGTGTCTGAAGTTGTCTGTCACAGGTGTCTGAGGTTGTCTGTCACAGGTGTCTGAAGTTGTCTGTCACGGGTGTCTGAAGTTGTCTGTCACAGGTGTCTGAAGTTGTCTGTCACGGGTGTCTGAAGTTGTCTGTCACAGGTGTCTGAAGTTGTCTGTCACGGGTGTCTGAAGTTGTCTGTCACGGGTGTCTGAAGTTGTCTGTCACAGGTGTCTGAAGTTGTCTGTCACGGGTGTCTGAAGTTGTCTGTCACGGGTGTCTGAAGTTGTCTGTCACTGGTGTCTGAAGTTGTCTGTCACGGGTGTCTGAAGTTGTCTGTCACGGGTGTCTGAAGTTGTCTGTCACGGGTGTCTGAAGTTGTCTGTCACAGGTGTCTGAAGTTGTCTGTCACAGGTGTCTGAAGTTGTCTGTCACGGGTGTCTGAAGTTGTCTGTCACGGGTGTCTGAACAATGTCGTCGGGAGTGTGGTGTTACGAGGCCTCGGGTCTGTGTTGGTACCTGCGATAAGGACCACACACTGACCACCGCCGCGGGTCTTCCCTCCCACACACCTGGGTGCCGCTCATCGCCCTCGGAACCCTTCAGTCAACCCACGGGTGGAACCGCTACTTGCGACCCGGTCTTGTCCCCACGGAAGAGTAAAGGAAGACTTGGTACTTACCTCAAGACGTCACTTCAGGCAGCTTCAGCACTTCCTCTGAGTCTTGCCAGCCGCCGTGTACAACTCTGACAGCTGGGCAAATCTGAAAGTGGGACTCGAACCCTCTCGAGGGGGGGCAGCTCCGTCGGCGTCGTCCTCTCGTCCACCAACACTGCCACACTCGTCCCACGCTGTCTTCTCCAGCAGTAGTAATGCTGGCTGACCTACAGCCTACTCTAATACCAACATAATAAGAAATACACCAATGAAATATGTATGTTTCTGACGGCAACACAGATGTTGGCCAGAATGCCATATTCAGCTGTAGTTATTCTGCTAATGTGGGCGTCTGGCATCAGATCTGGTGTTGTATCCATTCCCAGGTCTTTCTCCTTTTCTAACTGAAGAATTTTTCTTCCCTTTATCCTATACTTTTTTTTTTTTTTTTTTTTTTTTTTTTATTGTTTTCTACCACAGACGTGGCCACACATTAACAATGCTAACCAGCATATATACATTTTCTTCTGTCCTCCATAGACAGGGTTAGAGATGTGTTAAACATATATTTGAAGGGTTTATTGAACAATCAACCACTGAAGGTGAGTCGGTGCTTTAAAAATGCTAAGCTAACCTATATACGTAAATACATAGATACACAGATTTATGTATGCCTTACATAAAGTGTTCGATGTGTCATCTACACAGTGTCATTAATGTACATTTACAAAGGTGAAATGTAATTCTGATCAGCTTCCATATATACTTTATACCCATACATACACATACACACGAATATACATATATACACACATGCATTCACAGACATTTATCTCATTTACTCTGACAGGGTGAGATAGCTGATAAAGAACCTAGTGTGCAATTAAGCACTTAATCACTGAAGGCGATTAAGGTGCTTTTACAAGCTCAGGTTATATAGTTACATCACATACATTGTATAATTAATCTATTACATGGTCAATCTTGGGTACAAGTCCAATATATCATCAAGTGTTCCAGTACTCATATAGTTCTTGAACATTATATTGTAGAATGTCCCATACTGGCTGACTTTCGCCCCCCTGGGCTAAGGTATGCTGAACTTTATCCTATACTGCTACACTGGTCTTCCCACTCCTGTTCCAATCCTCATAACTTTGCACTTGGTTGGGTTAAATTCTAGCAGCCATTTTTCAGGCCGTTTTGGAGTGCGTCCATATATATTTTTAGTGCATCACAAGCTATCCCGTCCTGATTTTTCTCATCAGTTTTGTATCATCTTCATTGATATGAAAGAGCAAATTTCCTGTCACGTTACTGGCATATTAGAGACAGGATGTGTGTGTGAGAGTGACTGTCCATGGCGTTTGTACCAAGCTTGTATGACACTCTAGACTATGTAAGAGTGGAACATATCTCATAAAAATATAACTATTTTTTTCTCGAATCATTCACTAACATCAGGATTCTCTCCATTACTGTTAGGATCTATATATTGCATTTTGAAGTGACTTGGCTTGCCTAGATTTTGGATTGACATTGAGTAAACACAATATTCCCATTTATTGCAAATGTCTTGTTTAAGTACTTACTTAAGTACTTAAACAAGACCAACTTTGATGACCAGAGACTTTAATTTTCATATAAATTTAGAGATAATGACATGTAGTGGAATTTGAGTCTATTTCTGGATAATAAAATGAAAGAAAAACGATACATGATTTCTGAAGACTTCTTAGTGTATTAAAGATGTTCATTAATGTCAAAATAAATGTAATATTAGTTGGACATTTTGCAAATGATGTTGACATGACTTTAAAATCAATAAACAGTAAATATTTTTTGGTACGTAAAACTAAATAGTTTTATTGATAAAACCAAAATAAGCATTATTTAAATATAAAAATATATATATACTGGATATAATTATTCATAAGGAAATTAGGACATTAAACATATTCATGGGAGCTGTCTCCTCTAGATAGCCTAATCTCACCAGACTAATTTACAGTAAAGTTCCTCAGGGACTATCCAAAGTAACCAAAGCCACAAATATAATTAAACACATTTCACAATGAATAAAGAATCGTTTATACACTCACAAACACCGTGCTTCCTTAAAGACTGATATATTGATGACCAGACCACACACTAGAAGGTGAAGGGACGACAACGTTTCGGTCCGTCCTGGACCATTCTCACAGTCGACTTGAGAATGGTCCAGGACGGACCGAAACGTCGTCGTCCCATCACTTTCTAGTGTGTGGTCTGGTCAACATACTTCAGCCACGTTATTGTGACTCCTCGTCTGTATATCGACTGATATACCGCAATACCTACATTTTAACCAGTGAAAATGTCGACCTTAATGAACGAATTACATAATTTAGGAGCTGAATAACACAGTTCAGGTCGAGAGCGATTTCCAGAAATAAGCTAAATTAAAAATAAACAAAACATGAACAAGCTTATATATAAACTGCTACCTTAGTATGAAAATATTTACTGGTGAGTTAAGGATATGTTAAGGGCATCATTAGCTCGTTGTTTTAGATTCAGCTACTGGGAACAAAATGTTCCTAGTAGCCCGGGCTATGGTGATCCCGTAGTGGACTTACCTGGCACAGGAGCGGGGCAAGTAGCCCGGGCTATGGTGATCCCGTAGTGGACTTACCTGGCACAGGAGCGGGGCAAGTAGCCCGGGCTATGGTGATCCCGTAGTGGACTTACCTGGCACAGGAGCGGGGCAAGTAGCACGGGCTATGGTGAACCCGTAGTGGACTTACCTGGCACAGGAGCGGGGCAAGTAGCACGGGCTATGGTGATCCCGTAGTGGACTTACCCAACACAGGAGCGGGACAAGTAGCCCGGGCTATGGTGAGCCCGTAGTGGACTTACCCAGCACAGGAGCGGGGCAAGTAGCACGGGCTATGGTGAGCCCGTAGTGGACTTACCCAGCACAGGAGCGGGACAAGTAGCCCGGGCTATGGTGAGCCCGTAGTGGACTTACCCAGCACAAGAGCGGGGCAAGTAGCACGGGCTATGGTGAGCCCGTAGTGGACTTACCTGGCACAGGAGCGGGGCAAGTAGCACGGGCTATGGTGAGCCCGTAGTGGACTTACCTGGCACAGGAGCGGGACAAGTAGCACGGACTATGGTGATCCCGTAGTGGACTTACCTGGCACAGGAGCGGGACAAGTAGCACGGACTATGGTGATCCCGTAGTGAACTTACCCAGCACAGGAGCGGGGCAAGTAGCACGGGCTATGGTGATCCCGTAGTGGACTTACCTGGCACAGGAGCGGGACAAGTAGCACGGACTATGGTGATCCCGTAGTGGACTTACCCAGCACAGGAGCGGGGCAAATAGCACGGGCTATGGTGATCCCGTAGTGGACTTACCTGGCACAGGAGCGGGACAAGTAGCACGGACTATGGTGATCCCGTAGTGGACTTACCCAGCACAGGAGCGGGGCAAGTAGCACGGGCTATGGTGATCCCGTAGTGGACTTACCTGGCACAGGAGCGGGACAAGTAGCACGGACTATGGTGATCCCGTAGTGGACTTACCCAGCACAGGAGCGGGGCAAGTAGCACGGACTATGGTGATCCCGTAGTGGACTTACCCAGCACAGGAGCGGGGCAAGTAGCACGGACTATGGTGAGCCCGTAGTGGACTTACCTGGCACAGGAGCGGGACAAGTAGCACGGACTATGGTGATCCCGTAGTGGACTTACCTGGCACAGGAGCGGTGCAAGTAGCACGGACTATGGTGAGCCCGTAGTGGACTTACCTGGCACAGGAGCGGGGCAAGTAGCACGGACTATGGTGATCCCGTAGTGGACTTACCTGGCACAGGAGCGGTGCAAGTAGCACGGACTATGGTGAGCCCGTAGTGGACTTACCCAGCACAGGAGCGGGACAAGTAGCACGGACTATGGTGATCCCGTAGTGGACTTACCTGGCACAGGAGCGGTGCAAGTAGCACGGACTATGGTGATCCCGTAGTGGACTTACCCAGCACAGGAGCGGGGCAAGTAGCACGGGCTATGGTGAGCCCGTAGTGGACTTACCCAGCACAGGAGCGGGGCAAGTAGCACGGGCTATGGTGATCCCGTAGTGGACTTACCCAGCACAGGAGCGGGGCAAGTAGCACGGGCTATGGTGAGCCCGTAGTGGACTTACCCAGCACAGGAGCGGGGCAAGTAGCACGGACTATGGTGATCCCGTAGTGGACTTACCTGGCACAGGAGCGGGGCAAGTAGCACGGGCTATGGTGAGCCCGTAGTGGACTTACCCAGCACAGGAGCGGGGCAAGTAGCACGGGCTATGGTGATCCCGTAGTGGACTTACCTGGCACAGGAGCGGGGCAAGTAGCACGGGCTATGGTGATCCCGTAGTGGACTTACCCAACACAGGAGCGGGACAAGTAGCACGGACTATGGTGAGCCCGTAGTGGACTTACCCAACACAGGAGCGGGGCTGTAACTAGTATAATTACGGGTAAATCTTACCTTACGCTAAGAATAACAAATTAAAACCCGACTTATAGAGTTCAGGCCCATACTGAGCTCCTGAAATTTATTAAAGGAGTACAAACTCTAAGCGATGGGTAAAAAATATTCCTAAAATACAAAGGGAAGAGATGATAGTGACTAGGCCTCCCTAAGGCGCCCAAAATATAACCTCGTATCCGGAACAAAACCTCGAATCTGGAAAACAAAATCTATATACATTAAGAACCTCTTATCTGGAAAAAGGAAGAGCTGTGTTTCCAGCTTGCTGTGGACGGTCTCCACGCCGTAAGTTATCATTAGTTGGCTCAGCGCGGCCCGAGCATCAACCAGGACTTGATGACATACTGTGACTAAATTGTCCCACAGAGACGAGTACTGTGTGGACGAGCCCAGCCCTGAGACGAGTACTGTGTGGACGAGTCCAGCCCTGAGACGAGTACTGTGTGGACGAGCCCAGCCCTGAGACGAGTACTGTGTGGACGAGTCCAGCCCTGAGACGAGTACTGTGTGGACGAGTCCAGCCCTGAGACGAATACTGTGTGGACGAGTCCAGCCCTGAGACGAGTACTGTGTGGACGAGCCCAGCCCTGAGACGAATACTGTGTGGACGAGCCCAGCCCTGAGACGAACACTGTGTGGACGAGTCCAGCCCTGAGACGAACACTGTGTGGACGAGTCCAGCCCTGAGACGAACACTGTGTGGACGAGCCCAGCCCTGAGACGAGTACTGTGTGGACGAGTCCAGCCCTGAGACGAATACTGTGTGGACGAGCCCAGCCCTGAGACGAACACTGTGTGGACGAGTCCAGCCCTGAGACGAGTACTGTGTGGACGAGTCCAGCCCTGAGACGAATACTGTGTGGACGAGCCCAGCCCTGAGACGAACACTGTGTGGACGAGTTAAGCCCTGAGACGAACACTGTGTGGACGAGCCCAGCCCTGAGACGAACACTGTGTGGACGAGCCCAGCCCTGAGACGAACACTGAGGGGACGAGCCCAGCCCTGAGACGAGTACTGTGTGGACGAGCCCAGCTCTGAGACGAACACTGTGTGGACGAGTTAAGCCCTGAGACGAACACTGTGTGGACGAGCCCAGCCCTGAGACGAACACTGTGTGGACGAGTCCAGCCCTGAGACGAACACTGAGGGGACGAGCCCAGCCCTGAGACGAATACTGTGTGGACGAGCCCAGCCCTGAGACGAACACTGAGGGGACGAGCCCAGCCCTGAGACGAACACTGGTGGACGAGCCCAGCCCTGAGACGAACACTGTGTGGACGAGCCCAGCCCTGAGACGAATACTGTGTGGACGAGCCCAGCCCTGAGACGAACACTGAGGGGACGAGCCCAGCCCTGAGACGAGTACTGTGTGGACGAGCCCAGCCCTGAGACGAACACTGTGTGGACGAGCCCAGCCCTGAGACGAACACTGTGTGGACGAGTCCAGCCCTGAGACGAGTACTGTGTGGACGAGTCCAGCCCTGAGACGAATACTGTGTGGACGAGCCCAGCCCTGAGACGAACACTGAGGGGACGAGTCCAGCCCTGAGACGAGTACTGTGTGGACGAGTCCAGCCCTGAGACGAACACTGTGTGGACGAGTCCAGCCCTGAGACGAGTACTGTGTGGACGAGTCCAGCCCTGAGACGAGTACTGTGTGGACGAGTCCAGCCCTGAGACGAACACTGTGTGGACGAGTCCAGCCCTGAGACGAGTACTGTGTGGACGAGTCCAGCCCTGAGACGAATACTGTGTGGACGAGTCCAGCCTGAGACGAGTACTGTGTGGACGAGTCCAGCCCTGAGACGAAACACTGTGTGGACGAGTCCAGCCCTGAGACGAATACTGTGTGGACGAGTCCAGCCCTGAGACGAACACTGTGTGGACGAGTCCAGCCCTGAGACGAGTACTGTGTGGACGAGCCCAGCCCTGAGACGAGTACTGTGTGGACGAGTCCAGCCCTGAGACGAATACTGTGTGGACGAGTCCAGCCCTGAGACGAACACTGTGTGGACGAGTCCAGCCCTGAGACGAACACTGTGTGGACGAGCCCAGCCCTGAGACGAGTACTGTGTGGACGAGTCCAGCCCTGAGACGAACACTGTGTGGACGAGTCCAGCCCTGAGACGAACACTGAGGGGACGAGTCCAGCCTGAGACGAATACTGTGTGGACGAGTCCAGCCCTGAGACGAGTACTGTGTGGACGAGTCCAGCCCTGAGACGAGTACTGTGTGGACGAGTCCAGCCCTGAGACGAGTACTGTGTGGACGAGTCCAGCCCTGAGACGAATACTGTGTGGACGAGTCCAGCCTGAGACGAATACTGTGTGGACGAGCCCAGCCCTGAGACGAGTACTGTGTGGACGAGTCCAGCCCTGAGACGAGTACTGTGTGGACGAGTCCAGCCCTGAGACGAGTACTGTGTGGACGAGTCCAGCCCTGAGACGAACACTGAGGGGACGAGTCCAGCCCTGAGACGAGTACTGTGTGGACGAGTCCAGCCCTGAGACGAATACTGTGTGGACGAGCCCAGCCCTGAGACGAATACTGTGTGGACGAGTCCAGCCCTGAGACGATGGTGGAGGCGGAGAGAAATGGGCAATAATTTTTTTCACCCTGATGCCCTGTTACCTAGCAGTAAATAGGTACCTGGGAGTTAGACAGCTGCTACGGGCTGCTTCCTGGGGTAACAAAAAGGTGGCCTGGTCGAGGACCGGGCCGCGGGGACACTAAGCCCCGAAATCATCTTCAAGATAACTAAAAATATTGCCTACTCCACGAGTCTCAGAAGGTAAGGTAATTATCAGAGGAAAGCGCCAAGCCATTACGGCTATATAGCACTGGAAGGGGTCAGGATAAGGATTTGGGATGGGACGGAGGGAAAGGAATGGTGACCAACCCCTTGGACGGTCGGGGATGAACGCCGACCTGCATGAAGCGAGTGTCGCTCTACCGTCCAGTCCAAGTGGTTGGACAGGAATTAAAGGCGTGTCAGCTTGACAACTGACAACGAGAGATTGTTGCCATGTAAGGTGATGTGTGATTGTTGCCATGTAAGGTGATGTGTGATTGTTGCCATGTAAGGTGATGTGTGATTGTTGCCATGTAAGGTGATGTGTGATTGTTGCCATGTAAGGTGATGTGTGATTGTTGCCATGTAAGGTGATGTGTGATTGTTGCCATGTAAGGTGATGTGTGATTGTTGCCATGTAAGGTGATGTGTGATTGTTGCCATGTAAGGTGATGTGTGATTGTTGCCATGTAAGGTGATGTGTGATTGTAAATGATCTTTATCTCTTTATTGTTCCCGTAACTGTCTATTGGACTATGTTATCAACCCGTCCTCGACTCAAGTCCATTCCATCCAGCGGTCGACCCCACACACGCAGTCATCAATTTTGACATGATCTTCATTCAAAACAGGAATTTTCTCAAATATAAATTATTATTATAATATATTAGCATATTGTGTATATATAGGCATAGGTTAGTTTAGGTGTTTAGGTTCAGTTGGCGATTATTGGTATTGTAGTACGGGGTGAAGTATTTACAGCGTTGTGGTTCGAAACACCAGTCGTCAGTGAAGCACTTGTTCGGGAAGTGTTCGAACGTCAGCAGTTGTGAGTCGTGTCCAGTCAGTCAGGTGCTGTCACAGTGAGAGGTTGTGTTAGCTGGAGCTCTGATTGTAGTAACATATATAGCAATAATGGAAGGATTAGTGAGGAATTGATGAATCTAGTTGGAACTCTGAGAGCAGAGATGGATTCTTACGAGAGGAGGTACGACAGCTGAAGCATCGGGAAGGAAAGAGGAGGAGACCAATATTAACAAGACCTCG
>WNGS01157772.1:85548-95773 GCA_020271785.1 Procambarus virginalis
GTCTGAAGTTGTCTGTCACGGTGTCTGAAGTTGTCTCACAGGTGTCTGAAGTTGTCTGTCACGGGTGTCTGAAGTTGTCTGTCACGGTGTCTGAAGTTGTCTGTCACGGGTGTCTGAGTTGGTCTGTCACAGGTGTCTGAAGTTGTCTGTCACGGGTGTCTGAAGTTGTCTGTCACAGGTGTCTGAAGTTGTCTGTCACGGTGTCTGAAGTTGTCTGTCACGGGTGTCTGAAGTTGTCTGTCACGGGTGTCTGAAGTTGTCTGTCACAGTGTGTCTGAAGTTGTCTGTCACGGGTGTCTGAAGTTGTCTGTCACAGGTGTCTGAAGTTGTCTGTCACAGGTGTCTGAAGTTGTCTGTCACAGGTGTCTGAAGTTGTCTGTCACGGGTGTCTGAAGTTGTCTGTCACGGTGTGTCTGAAGTTGTCTGTCACGGGTGTCTGAAGTTGTCTGTCACTGGTGTCTGAAGTTGTCTGTCACGGTGTCTGAAGTTGTCTGTCACGGTGTCTGAAGTTGTCTGTCACGGGTGTCTGAAGTTGTCTGTCACGGGTGTCTGAAGTTGTCTGTCACAGGTGTCTGAAGTTGTCTGTCACGGGTGTCTGAAGTTGTCTGTCACGGTGTCTGAAGTTGTCTGTCACTGGTGTGGTCTGAAGTTGTCTGTCACGGTGTCTGAAGTTGTCTGTCACTGGGGTCTCTGAAGTTGTCTGTCACAGGTGTCTGAAGTTGTCTGTCACGGGTGTCTGAAGTTGTCTGTCACGGGTGTCTCTGAAGTTGTCTGTCACAGTGTCTGAAGTTGTCTGTCACAGGTGTCTGAAGTTGTCTGTCACGGTGTCTGAAGTTGTCTGTCACGGGTGTCTGAAGTTGTCTGTCACGGTGTCTGAAGTTGTCTGTCACGGTGTGTCTGAAGTTGTCTGTCACGGTGTCTGAGTTGTCTGTCACGTGTCTGAGGTTGTCTGTCACAGGTGTCTGAAGTTGTCTGTCACAGGGTCTGAAGTTGTCTGTCACAGGTGTCTGAAGTTGTCTGTCACGGGTGTCTGAAGTTGTCTGTCACGGTGTCTGAAGTTGTCTGTCACGGGTGTCTGAAGTTGTCTGTCACGGGTGTCTGAAGTTGTCTGTCACGGGTGTCTGAAGTTGTCTGTCACGGGTGTCTGAGTTGTCTGTCACAGGTGTCTGAGTTGTCTGTCACAGGTGTCTGAAGTTGTCTGTCACGGGTGTCTGAAGTTGTCTGTCACGGGTGTCTGAGGTTGTCTGTCACAGGTGTCTGAAGTTGTCTGTCACAGGTGTCTGAAGTTGTCTGTCACGGGTGTCTGAAGTTGTCTGTCACGGGTGTCTGAAGTTGTCTGTCACAGGTGTCTGAAGTTGTCTGTCACAGGTGTCTGAAGTTGTCTGTCACAGGTGTCTGAAGTTGTCTGTCACAGGTGTCTGAAGTTGTCTGTCACAGGTGTCTGGACAATGTCGTCGGGAGTGTGGTGTTACGAGGCCTCGGGTCTGTGTTGGTACCTGCGATAAGGACCACACACTGACCACCGCCGCGGGTCTTCCCTCCCACACACCGGGTGCCGCTCATCGCCCTCGGAACCCTTCAGTCAACCCACGGGTGGAACCGCTACTTGCGACCCGGTCTTGTCCCCACGGAAGAGTGAAGGAAGACTCTACTTACCTCAAGACGTTACTTCATGCAGCTACAGCACTTCCTCTGAGTCTTGCCAGCCGCCGTAACAACTCTGACAGCTGGGCAAATCTGAAAGTGGACTCGAACCCTCTCGAGGGGGGCAGCTCCGTCGGCGTCGTCCTCTCGTCCACCAACACTGCCACACTCGTCCCACGCTGTCTTCTCCAGCAGTAGTAATGCTGGCTGACCTACAGCCTACTCTAATACCAACATAATAAGAAATACACCAATGAAATATGAATGTTTCTGAAGGCTACTCAGATGTTGGCCAGAATGCCATATTCAGCTGTTGTTATTCTGCTAATGTGGGCGTCTGGCATCAGATCTGGTGTTGTATCCATTCCCAGGTCTTTCTCTTTTCTAACTGAAGAATTTTTCTTCCCTTATCCTATACTGCTACACTGGTCTTCCCACTCCTGTTCCAATCTCATAACTTTGCACTTGGTTGGGTAAATTCTAGCAGCCATTTTTCAGGCCGTTTTGGAGTGCGTCCATATATATTTGGAGTGCATCACAAGCTATCCCGTCCTGATTTTTCTCATCAGTTTTGTATCATCTTCATTGATATGAAAGAGCAAATTTCCTGTCACGTTATTGGCAAATTAGAGACAGGATGTGTGTGTGTGAGAGTGACTGTCCATGGCGTTTGTACCAAGCTTGTATGACACTCTAGACTATGTAAGAGTGGAACATATCTCATAAAAATATAACTATTTTTTTCTCGATCATTCACTAACATCAGGATTCTCTCCATTACTGTTAGGTCTATATATTGCATTTTGCAGGGACTAGGCTTGCCTAGATTTTGGATTGACATTGAGTAAACACAATATTCCCATTTATTGTAAATGTCTTGTTTAAGTACTTTGATGACCAGAGACTTTAATTTTCATATAAATTTAGAGATAATGACATGTAGTGGAATTTGAGTCTATTTCTGGATAATAAAATGAAAGAAAAACGATACATGATTTCTGAAGACTTCTTAGTGTATTAAAGATGTTCATTAATGTCAAAATAAATGTAATATTAGTTGGACATTTTGCAAATGATGTTGACATGACTTTAAAATCAATAAACAGTAAATATTTTTGGTACGTAAAATTAAATAGTTTTATTGATAAACCAAAATAAGCATTATTTAAATATAAAAATATATATAACTGGATATAATTATTCATAAGGAAATTAGGACAGTAAACATATTCATGGAGCTGTCTCCTCTAGATAGCCTAATCTCACCAGACTAATTTACAGTAAAGTTCCTCAGGGACTATCCAAAGTAACCCAAGCCACAATATAATTAAACACATTTCACAATGAATAAAGAATCGTTTATACACTCACAAACACCGTGCTTCCTTAAAGACTGATATATTGATGACCAGACCACACACTAGAAGGTGAAGGGACGACGACGTTTCGGTCCGTCCTGGACCATTCTCACAGTCGACTTGAGAATGGTCCAGGACGGACCGAAACGTCGTCGTCCCTTCACCTTCTAGTGTGTGGTCTGGTCAACATCTTCAGCCACGTTATTGTGACTCCTCGTCTGCATATCGACTGATATACCGCAATACCTACATTTTAACCAGTGAAAATGTCGACCTTAATGAACGAATTACTTAAATTAGGAGCTGAATAACACAGTTCAGGTCGAGAGCGATTTCCAGAAATAAGCTAAATTAAAAATAACTAAAAATGAACAAGCTTATATATAGACTGCACCTTAGTATGAAAATATTTACTGGTGAGTTAAGGATATGTTAAGGGCATCATTAGCTTGTTGTTTTAGATTCAGCTACTGGGAACAAAATGTTCCAAGTAGCACGGGCTATGGTGATCCCGTAGTGGACTTACCTGGCACAGGAGCGGGACAAGTAGCACGGACTATGGTGATCCCGTAGTGGACTTACCCGCACAGGAGCGGGGCAAGTAGCACGGGCTATGGTGAGCCCGTAGTGGACTTACCCGCACAGGAGCGGGGCAAGTAGCACGGCTATGGTGATCCCGTAGTGGACTTACCTGGCACAGGAGCGGGCAAGTAGCACGGGCTATGGTGATCCCGTAGTGGACTTACCCAACACAGGAGCGGGGCAAGTAGCACGGGCTATGGTGAGCCCGTAGTGGACTTACCCACACAGGAGCGGGGCAAGTAGCACGGCTATGGTGAGCCCGTAGTGGACTTACCCAGCACAGGAGCGGGGCAAGTAGCACGGGCTATGGTGGCCCGTAGTGACTTACCTGGCACAGGAGCGGGGCAAGTAGCACGGGCTATGGTGAGCCCGTAGTGGACTTACCTGGCACAGGAGCGGGGCAAGTAGCACGGGCTATGGTGAGCCGTAGTGGACTTACCTGCACAGGAGCGGGGCAAGTAGCACGGGCTATGGTGAGCCCGTAGTGGACTTACCTGGCACAGGAGCGGGGCAAGTAGCACGGCTATGGTGATCCCGTAGTGGACTTACCTGGCACAGGAGCGGGGCAAGTAGCACGGGCTATGGTGATCCCGTAGTGGACTTACCTGGCACAGGAGCGGGGCAAGTAGCACGGGCTATGGTGAGCCCGTAGTGGACTTACCTGGCACAGGAGCGGGGCAAGTAGCACGGGCTATGGTGATCCCGTAGTGACTTACCTGGCACAGGAGCGGGGCAAGTAGCACGGGCTATGGTGAGCCCGTAGTGGACTTACCTGGCACAGGAGCGGGGCAAGTAGCACGGGCTATGGTGAGCCCGTAGTGGACTTACCTGGCACAGGAGCGGGGCAAGTAGCACGGGCTATGGTGAGCCCGTAGTGGACTTACCTGGCACAGGAGCGGGGCAAGTAGCACGGCTATGGTGAGCCCGTGGACTTACCTGGCACAGGAGCGGGGCAAGTAGCACGGGCTATGGTGAGCCGTAGTGGACTTACCTGGCACAGGAGCGGGCAAGTAGCACGGGCTATGGTGATCCCGTAGTGGACTTACCCAGCACAGGAGCGGGGCTGTAACTAGTATAATCACGGGTAAATCTTACCTTACGGTAAGAATAACAAATTAAAGCCAGGCTTATAGAGTTCAGGCCCATACTGAGCTCCTGAAATATATTAAAGAGTAAAAACTCTAAGCGATGGGTAAAAAATTACTAAAATACAAAGGGAAGAGATGATAGTGACTAGGCCTCCCTAAGGCGCCCAAAATATAACCTCGTATCCGGAACAAAACCTCGAATCTGGAAAACAAAATCTATATACATTAAGAACCTCTTATCTGGAAAAAGGAAGAGCTGTGTTTCCAGCTTGCTGTGGACGGTCTCCACGCCGTAAGTTATCATTAGTTGGCTCAGCGCGGCCCGAGCATCAACCAGGACTTGATGACATACTGTGACTAAATTGTCCCACAGAGACGAATACTGTGTGGACGAGTCCAGCCCTGAGACGAGTACTGTGTGGACGAGTCCAGCCCTGAGACGAGTACTGTGTGGACGAGTCCAGCCCTGAGACGACTGTGTGGACGAGCCCAGCCCTGAGACGAGTACTGTGTGGACGAGTCCAGCCCTGAGACGAATACTGTGTGGACGAGTCCAGCCCTGAGACGAACACTGAGGGGACGAGTCCAGCCCTGAGACGAGTACTGTGTGGACGAGTCCAGCCCTGAGACGAGTACTGTGGGACGAGTCCAGCCCTGAGACGAGTACTGTGTGGACGAGCCCAGCCCTGAGACGAGTACTGTGTGGACGAGCCCAGCCCTGAGACGAGTACTGTGTGGACGAGTCCAGCCCTGAGACGAGTACTGTGGGGACGAGTCCAGCCCTGAGACGAGTACTGTGTGGACGAGCCCAGCCCTGAGACGAGTACTGTGTGGACGAGCCCAGCCCTGAGACGAGTACTGTGTGGACGAGTCCAGCCCTGAGACGAATACTGTGTGGACGAGTCCAGCCCTGAGACGAATACTGTGTGGACGAGTCCAGCCCTGAGACGAATACTGTGTGGACGAGCCCAGCCCTGAGACGATGGTGGAGGCGGAGAGAAATGGGCAATAATTTTTTCACCCTGATGCCCCTGTTACCTAGCAGTAAATAGGTACCTGGGAGTTAGACAGCTGCTACGGGCTGCTTCCTGGGGATGTGCAACAAAAAGGTGGCCTGGTCGAGGACCGGGCCGCGGGGACACTAAGCCCCGAAATCATCTTCAAGATAACTAAAAATATTGCCTACTCCACGAGTCTCAGAAGGTAAGGTAATTATCAGAGGAAAGCACCAAGCCATTACGACTATATAGCACTGGGAAGGGGTCAGGATAAGGATTTGGGTTGGGACGGTGGGAAAGGAATGGTGCCCAACCCCTTGGACGGTCGAGGATTGAACGCCGACCTGCATGAAGCGAGAGTGTCGCTCTACCGTCCAGTCCAAGTGGTTGGACAGGAATTAAAGGCGGGTCATAAACGGGCATTAAAACTAACAATACAAATTCATCCATCAATAAGCCCCCCCCCCACACCCACCAGGGAGCCACCACCAGGACACACGACGCCCCACAACATAAGACGCTCAGCCGGGCATCGCGGGTACACACCCCGCCGCCCTCACCTCCGTCAGCCCGTCAGAACCTCCAGTCCGTCGAGATCCGGCTCAGCCACGAGGGTAAAGTTTGACAATAAAAGCGTCCCCCCCTTGCTGGACCAAGTCCTTCCGGGCTCACCATAGCCCGTGCTACATGAACATTCCCCCCCCCCAAACACCCAACGTTATAACAGAGGAACACATCAGAAAGAACATTCAAGAATGGCAAAACAATCGGCAGGTAGCGAACAATCTGAAAGGGAATGGGCAGCAAAAATGTAGTTGTAGTTAGATTACTAACTACGGTTTCTAGTTAGATTACTAACTACGGTTTCTAGTTACATTACTTAGTAGTTCAGTTCCTGGTTAGATTAGTTAGTTCAGATCTTGGTTGGCTAGTTCAGTTCCTGGTTAGATTAGTTAGTTCAGTTCGGTAATTAATTTGATTAGCTAACACTTTGGCTCGTTAGTAGTTAGATTAGCTAATAGTTCGGTTAGTTATTAGTTAAGTTGGGTTCAGTAATAGATAAGTTAGGTTGTTATTTGTAATTAAATTAGTTAGGTTATTTGTTTTGTTAATTAATTAATAGTTAGGTTATATGTTTGGATATTAATAAGTTTGGTTAGTATTTTTAGTAACTAGTATTTACCTTAGTAGTTAGGTTATGCTAGTTTGTAGTTATTAATATTAATAATAGTTTGTATTTATGTAATAATGTATGTATTACATTATTTATAATATTTATAATTTATGTAATTAATAATAGTTTGTATTTATGTAATATTTATTAGTTAGATTTGGTTAGTAGTTAGGTTGTTAGTGGCTCAGTTAGTTAGGTTAGTTAGTAATTTAGTTAGCAAGGTTAGTGGGAAGAGAGTGCTTCGTGGTGTGTACCGGATACATGCACACACAGTGTGGTAGGACACAAGTGTCTCAAGCGGCCATCATTGATAATACTACTACTAGAATAGGTCATGTTTAATGTACGTGTCCACTTACGAAACCTGTACATCTTTTCCTTCCACCCTGGCCCAGGCTTAGTATATATGTATTAAGCTGCTAACGAGCTTCGAAACTACACAATTCAAGAATATTATCGTTATAAAGATGCTCGTGGTGCTTCAGAGGTCATCATACTCTCTTTAATATATGTAAAGAAACCCGAATTGTCTTAAGAAAGATGGACGGGTTTCGTAGGAGGGGAGAGTTACCTCTTGGAGGAAAGATATATTGGTCTAAGTATTCACTTGACGAATCCTAAGCTACTCTATCCCTTTGAGATGTAGGTCTTTCTTGTCTCAATAAACATACTTGAACTTGAACCATAAGTTCTGTACATAGTTGATTACGTTTATCATACTGATAACGTTTATTACGTTTATCATACTGATAATGTTTATTACGTTTATCATACTGATAACGTAACGTTTGGGAGTAGAGAAGTGACGGTGTGTACCCTTGTGAGCGTCAGCGAGCACTGACTGACCTCTGGATGTGAGGGGTGGTGGTGGGGCGGGACCACCTCCCAGAGAGTTGACAAGTGTAATTTAATTAATTATTTTCCCCGTTTATTTAGCTCTTCCTCTTTAAGTTGTTATATGTTGAAATGATTAAAAGTATGGTTTTTAATGTTATATGTTCGGTTTTTAATTATTATAACTAGATGTATTTGAGAACTATTCTCATACATAGTAATTAATGGATCACGTGTTGGCATAATTCCTGGTCAAAAGCGTGTCACACTTGTCAATAATCTTCGTCTCATTCACTTTATTTGGGCGGGTACTTATTTAAGTGGCGCGGTGCCAGTTAATTACTTAGTGCACTTTTGTAAGTATGACTGAGAGATAGTTTGTGGTGTGTTGTATCTTGAGTAGTGAGAGTGACTGTTATAGTGGCGCTGGTAACATAGCTGTGAGTGAATATATCTGACTGACAGACCAGTCCGGTGAACGATACTTTGATATTTTCGTTCACTTGGTAACGCGGCGCCGGAGCTTGGCAACGAGAGATTGTTGCCATGTAAGGTGATGTGTGATTGTTGCCATGTAAGGTGATGTGTGATTGTAAATGATCTTTATCTCTTTATTGTTCCCGTAACTCTCTATTGGACTCTATGTTTATCAACCCGTCCTCGACTCAAGTCCATTCCATCCAGCGGTCGACCCCACACACGCATTCATAAATTTTGACATGATCTTCATTCAAAACAGGAATTTTCTCAAATATAAATTATTATTATAATATATTAGCATATTGTGCATATATAGGCATAGGTTAGTTTAGGTGTTTAGGTTCAGTTGGCGATTATTTGTATTTGTAGTACGTGGGTGAAGCATTTACAGTGTTGTGGTTCGAAAACCAGTCATCAGTGAAGCACTTGTTCGGGAAGTGTTCGAACGTCAGCAGTTGTGAGTCGTGTCCAGTCAGTCAGGTGCTGTCACAGTGAGAGGTTGTGTTAGCTGGAGCTCTGATTGTAGTAACATTATTATAGTAATAATGGAAGGATTAGTGAAGGAATTGATGAATCTAGTTGGAACTCTGAGAGCAGAGATGGATTCCCTATGAGAGGAGGTACGACAACTGAAACCTCGGGAAGAAACGAAGGAGGAGACCAATATTAACAAGACCTCGTCGTGGAAACTCGTTAAGGACAGGGGTCTTAAGAAGACCTTGACAAGACCGTCTACAGACGCCCTAAGGACAGCAAATTCATTTGGAGGACGAGTGCTGTGGTGAGCCTGCAGTTCACTCGGAACGGAAATCAGCGAGGAGAGGCGGAGCGCGGGCCCCTCAGGGTGCTCAGAAAGTTAAGGAGGTACCGAAGCGAGTTTTCGTTGTGGGAGATTCCCAGGTGAGGTATTTAGACAGAACGTTTTGTACCAGAGATAGGGGGAACAGATTAAGGGTCTGCTATCCGGGAGCTGGAATTGGAGATATTGTTGACAACATGAAAGATATTATGATGGCAAATGGGAACAAACCCATTATTTGTATTAGTGCAGGGGGTAATGATGTTGGACGAGTTAGGAGTGAGGAACTAATACAGAGATTCAGGACAGCCATAGAATTAGTTAGGAGCAAGGGAGGAATCCCGATCATATGCGGCATTCTTCCAAGAAAGAGCGTTGGGAATGAATGGATGTCGAGGGCACTTTGTGTCAATTGCCGGCTGGAAAGATATTGCAAATCAAATGCAATATCTTTCATAGACAACTGGGAACAATTCTATGGAAGGAATGAAATGTATGCTCGGGATGGGGTGCATCTATCGAGAGCTGGGGTTGTTGCGGTTGCCAACTCGTTGGAACCAGTGGTTAGAGGTGTTTGTTTGGGTTTAAACTGTTAGTAGATAGAGGTATGGGAATTGATAGGGAGAAGGAGGTAATAAAAGTATGTGTTTGTGGAGAAAGGAATTGGCAAAATGATCAGGGAAAGAGAAGGGCCTCAAAATAACAATACACTTAGGGTATATTACACTAACAGTAGAAGTCTAAGAAATAAAATTAACGAATTAAATGCTCTTGTCTGTACAGAAGAAATACAGATAAACTCTCCCTCACACAAGACTCTCCCTCACACACAAGACTCTCTCCCTCACACACAAGACTCTCCCTCACACACAAGACTCTCCCTCACACACAAGACTCTCCCTCACACACAAGACTCTCCCTCACACACAAGACTCTCACTCACACACAAGACTCTCCCTCACACACAAGACTCTCCCTCACACAAGACTCTCCCTCACACACAAGACTCTCCCTCACACAAGACTCTCCCTCACACAAGACTCTCCCTCACACACAAGACTCTCCCTCACACACAAGACTCTCCCTCACACACAAGACTCTCCCTCACACAAGACTCTCCCTCACACACAAGACTCTCCCTCACACACAAGACTCTCCCTCACACAAGACTCTCCCTCACACACAAGACTCTCCCTCACACAAGACTCTCCCCCACACACAAGACTCTCCCTCACACACAAGACTCTCCCTCACACAAGACTCTCCCT
>WNGS01157773.1:0-12706 GCA_020271785.1 Procambarus virginalis
TCATTCCATTGAAGATTGTTTTTCCTTTCTTTCCAACACTTGTCTGTAGTGAGGCATCACATTGTCATTAAAAAGATCAATGCAACGGGCTGTTACAGCTTTATCTGGGTAATTCTTTTTAGAAAAACTTTGCAGTCCTTCCCATACTGCACACATTTTTTTAATTAAAGAGGAAGGGACATCCTCTAATGCCGCCGCCGCCTCCTCCTCGGAAGATTTATTGCATTGCCTAGCTAGTTCAACAACACTAGTACCATTTGCATGTTTATGTATAATATCTTGTTTTTCCTCTATGGTCATTCTTACATGTGTTTTCATATGTTAACCTTACCACTGACTTTCTTGGGACCCGTGGCGTGATATATAATAATCAGTTTTATGTTCAAAAAGCAAAAAATCACCATAAAAACGGAATTTCTTATAGGCGTGATCGTCACTAAGCGGGCAGCTCTAGTAAACTGAGGCAAGTCGGCCCGCATGACCGGAAACCACGCTCTTCGTCGACCCAAACGTGTACCAACAAGTATCGTTAGTCGACGACACTATCATATGTTGAGTCACAATTTTCGATCAAATTTACATCGTAACTCGAAATTATCATAAGTCGAGGTGCCACTGTAAATGTACAAATATTTTAGAATAAAGTTTCTTAAATTGAAATACTGTTCAGGTTAATAGGTATTTACAGTATGTACAGAATAACCAATGAGCAAGATGCTAATTTAGGAAATAATGCATCTTGATTATCGACAGCATCAGTCAATATAATGTATGGTGGCTCCAGTATGATTTTATTGTATTTTACCATCCTATTTCCAAATACTAGTACAGTGGGGCCTCGATTTACGATGGTAATCCGTTCCCAGAGACGTATGATAAGTCAAAGCGATTTTTCCCATAAGAAATAAAGGGAATTGGATTAATCCGTTCCACACCCCAAAAAATATTAACTTAAAAATACATTTTATACTGAATACAATTTTTTTTCTCTAACTACAATACAGTACATGTTTATCTTACCTTAATGGCATCAAGAAGGTAAGGTATCTTACCTTACCTTCTTGATGCATATGGAAGATGGTGATGAGGGGGAGGAGGAGAGGTGTTATTGTTTGGAAGGGGAGTCCCCTTCCATTATAACATCAGGCAGTGATGACTTCTCTGGGGTACACACTCTTCTATGTTTTGCCTGCATACCACTAGGACCTGGTTGTAATTCACTGCTTGTTTGTCTCACTAAAAACCTTTCCAGAGATTTTTGTTTTTCCATACATTTAAATTTTTGTCTGTAGTGAGGCATCACAGTGTCATTAAAAAGGTTAAGGCAACTGCCTACTGCACCGTGATTTGGGCGAGTCATTTCAGCAAAAGTTTGCAATTCTTCCCATGATGCACACATTTTCTTAATGAGGAAGGGACATTTTGTACTGTCTCCTCCTCCCCTGAAGAAATTTCCTCAGCTGTCTCTTGTTGCTGCTCCTTGTGAAGTTCTTCAGTGGCCAGTTCTTCGTCGTGTTCCTCCACCAACTCACACCACACAACACTCAACTCTCACAACACTATGAATGCCACTTCTTTTTCTAAATTTCTCAAACCATCCCCTGCTCGCCTTAAACTCTTTTGCATTTGTATCACTTGTTCCAGGGGTTTTCTTTAAAAGGTCTTCATGCAATTTCCTTGCTTTTTCACAAATGATGGCCTCTGAAACTCTCTCACCGCTAACTCCTTGTTGTGTATCCAAATTAATAATAACTGTTCAACATCCTCAAGTGTTTGTGTTCTGTGTTTCGTGATTATTGATACGACTTCTGCCACTTTAGCACTCATAATGTCCTTTTTCATAGCAAGTATGGTGGATATCGTTGACTGAGATTTGTTGTACTGCCTAGCTAGTTCAGCAACCCACACACCATCTTCATATTTACGAGTGATCTCTTATTTTTGCTCTATGGTCATCCTTACATGGGTTTTCATATGTTGAACCTTACCACTGACTTTCTTGGTACCCATGGTGTGATATATAATAATCAGTTTTATGTTCAAAAAACAAAAATTCACCACAAAAAAGGAATTTCTTATAGGGGTGATCATCACTAAGTGGGCAGCTCTAGTAAACTGTGGCAGGTCGGCCCGTGTGACCGGGAACCACGCGCTCGGTCGACCCAAACGTGTACCAACAGATATCGTTGGTCGACGACACTATCATAAGTCAAGGCGCATTTTTTATCAAATTTACATCATAACTCAAAATTATCGTAAATCGGGGCAATCGTAAGTCGAGGTGCCACTGTACAGTAATGAAAATGAAAATGTCAAATATTAGTTGTAGTATTAAGAATACTGATCTGTAATTTTTAATGTAAATTTGCCCACTTCCTCAGATGGATTGAAAACCTCTCAGGAAACTACACAACCAATCACAGAATGTCAGAAGGCAGTGAAGTCAGGAGTAACGTGTGGTGACCGTGTTAGGAGGCCTAATGAATCCAAAGCCGAGTGTAGAAACATGGTATGTATACAGTATTTGTGGGTCTGATGTACCTTCAGTAGTGGCCCTCTTGTTCTGGTTTGGTTCTTCATCAGTCTCTTGTTTCCGATTGCTGTTTTGCACTTTTCTTCTGAAATTTTGTGCCTCATATACATTTGTCATATACAGGTATGTTATTCCTTGGACTCTGATTATCATTTCCAGGCTTGTCTGCTGCTGTTATCTTAAGGTTATCTTGAGATGATTTTGGGGCTTAGCCTCCCCCTCGGCTCGGTCCTTGACCAGGCCTCCTTTTTGTTACTCACCTCCAGGAAGCAGCTGTCTAATTTCCAGGTACCTATTTACTGCTAGGTAACAGGAGCATTAGGGTGAAAGAAACTCTGCCATCTGTTTCTGCCTCCACTGGGGATCGAACCCGGAACCTCAGGATTACGAATCTGAAGTGCTTTCCACTCAGCTGTCTGGCCCTGTTAGTACTGGGTTGTTGAGTTAGCCTCATGTTTATCTCTATGCAGTACTCTAGGCAAGTGCCAACTTTGTGGCCATTTCTTGACAACGTTTTGTTTTGGTGTTCGGGTCCAGGGCTTCAGGGAAGTCAACCTGAGCATTTGTCTCCTGTTCTCCTCCGGTCTGGCCATGTCCCCACCACAGGTTAGTTGTCTTGGGTCTCCTGTTCTCCTCTGGTCTGGCCATGTCTCCACCACATGTTAGTTGTCTTGGGTCTCCTGTTCTCCTCTGGTCTGGCCATGTCTCCACCACAGGTTAGTTTTCCACCACAGGTTAGTTGTCTTGGGTCTCCTGTTCTCCTCTGGTCTGGCCATGTCTCCACCACATGTTAGTTGTCTTGGGTCTCCTGTTCTCCTCTGGTCTGGCCATGTCTCCACCACATGTTAGTTGTCTTGGGTCTCCTGTTCTCCTCTGGTCTGGCCATGTCTCCACCACATGTTAGTTTTCCACCACAGGTTAGTTGTCTTGGGTCTCCTGTTCTCCTCTGGTCTGGCCATGTCTCCACCACAGGTTAGTTGTCTTGGGTCTCCTGTTCTCCTCTGGTCTGGCCATGTCTCCACCACATGTTAGTTTTCCACCACAGGTTAGTTGTCTTGGGTCTCCTGTTCTCCTCTGGTCTGGCCATGTCTCCACCACATGTTAGTTGTCTTGGGTCTCCTGTTCTCCTCTGGTCTGGCCATGTCCCCACCACATGTTAGTTGTCTTGGGTCTCCTGTTCTCCTCTGGTCTGGCCATGTCCCCACCACAGGTTAGTTGTCTTGGGTCTCCTGTTCTCCTCTGGTCTGGCCATGTCTCCACCACAGGTTAGTTGTCTTGGGTCTCCTGTTCTCCTCTGGTCTGGCCATGTCTCCACCACAGGTGAGTTGTCTTGGGTCTCCTGTTCTCCTCTGGTCTGGCCATGTCTCCACCACAGGTGAGTTGTCTTGGGTCTCCTGTTCTCCTCTGGTCTGGCCATGTCTCCACCACAGGTGAGTTGTCTTGGGTCTCCTGTTCTCCTCTGGTCTGGCCATGTCTCCACCACAGGTGAGTTGTCTTGGGTCTCCTGTTCTCCTCTGGTCTGGCCATGTCTCCACCACAGGTGAGTTGTCTTGGGTCTCCTGTTCTCCTCTGGTCTGGCCATGTCTCCACCACATGTTAGTTGTCTTGGGTCTCCTGTTCTCCTCTGGTCTGGCCATGTCTCCACCACATGTTAGTTGTCTTGGGTCTCCTGTTCTCCTCTGGTCTGGCCATGTCTCCACCACATGTTAGTTGTCTTGGGTCAGCTCTCATTTGAGTAATGCCATTGTTTTGCTTCTTCTTTTGTCATATCTGCTCTTGTAGCTTCGTCATAGAGGAGATTATGTTTTTCCAAAGCCTCAATACTGTATTAGAGTTAGAATCAGAAACTTTATTCGTAACAACTTATACAAATCATTACAATAATATCTATGAACAAATCCACAGAAACCTTAATGAGGGTTGGAACCTATGCGCTGAGTGTTCCCAGACGCACTCTGGTCAAAGCTCCTGTGGATGTGTTCTTTGATAGATCACGTTAATGTGATTTCTCTGTGTCCAACATCTAAGTTGTTCTTTCCACTTTTGTAATTCATTGTAATATACTGTATAAGTGTCACGACGTTGTAATATACTGTATAAGTGTTACGACGTAATATACTGTATAAGTGTCACGACGTTGTAATATACTGTATAAGTGTCACGATGTTATCATCCAAGTAATTGATGCACTATATATTACTTCAATAGGTGGTGAAAAAATAGAACCTTGCAGTGCTCCATTAGCAATACCTTTCCAGTATGTGTTATTTCTATTTCCTTTCTGTGCTCTAATTATTGTTTATCCAATCCAATAATTTACCATTGAATCCATGTGCCTGTAGTTGTGGGCTAATCTTTCATGAGATACCTTATCCAAAGCTCTAGAAAAGGCAATGTACTTAACATCAACTGGAAATCTTTTGTCAGAATAGTTAGATAATAGCAAAGATTTGTTTAGAACAAAATCTTAACATTATCCAGAACTTGTACAGTATTTACCTCTTCCTAAAGACACTTGCTGCACAACCCGTGGGTTTTTCTAAACCTTGTCTATGTGTTTCATGGACAGACTTTGCTTTGGCATTATGCATCCTCAAATTTTCAACAAGAGTATCTCTTGTTCTAAGTCACGTTCCTTGGTCTGTCCTGCCTGTCTTGAGCTCCCCCCCCCCCCCACTCGTGTACACCGGAGAGACCTTACATACATACCTTGCTCACTTTAGTGATGTTATCAGTGCCTGTCCAGTATGTTAATTTAGTAGAGTTCATGCCAGTTTCTTTGCATATTATTAACTTGACCCGTTTTGCCAGTTAAGATGGTTGATCTTGCAACCCGTCCTCCTGTTTAGATAGTAATTATTGTGACAGTTGTCAATAGTCATGAATTCATACATACTGCAATTAGTTTTAAGACAGAAGTATATTGACTAGTAAGAAATTCTTATATTCATAACTATATATAAGCACAATATTCATAATTGAAAATTATGAATATTTTCATAAATATTATGATTTAGAATATTATAAATCACAATTATAATTAATTATTCATAATTAATTAAATCAAAATTAGTATACAGGGTATAGTAATTGTTACAGAAAAATAGGTCACTTCAAATATAATGGAAGTTTCTTTGGAGCAATATGGGTCTAAAATCAAATCTTCTGTACAAGTGGAGGTGCACTGCAGATATACATTTGATGTAGGTTTTTTATGCTAGCTGTAATTAGCTGAATGTAGTAGTGTAGTTACCGGACAAGAGCTACGCTCGTGGTGTCCCGTGTTCCCAGTACACTTTGTCAAATAGCGCTTTGAAATACTGACAGGTTTTGGCCTCCGCCAACTTCTCACTCAACTTATTCATACAGGTTGTTGAAATAGCATATCAGCTTGTTGGTGAGTGATATGCAGGTTGGTGGGTGTAAGGTTATCAAATGTTTGATTTTTAAGTGTAGTCACAGGATGAGAGCATTTCATGATTACCGCCTTGTAGTAAATGGTCTTGTGATTACCACTTGTAGTAAATGGTCTCATGATTATCACCTTGTAGTAAATGGTCTTGTGATTACCACCTTGTAGTAAATGGTCTTGTGATTACCACCTTGTAGTAAATGGTCTCGTGATTACCACCTTGTAGTAAATGGTCTTGTGATTACCACCTTGTAGTAAATGGTCTTGTGATTACCACCTTGTAGTAAATGGTCTTGTGATTACCATCTTGTAGTAAATGGTCTCATGATTACCACCTTGTAGTAAATGGTCTCATGATTACCACCTTGTAGTAAATGGTCTTGTGATTACCACCTTGTAGTAAATGGTCTCATGATTACCACCTTGTAGTAAATAGTCTCATGATTACCACCTTGTAGTAAATGGTCTCATGATTACCACCTTGTAGTAAATGGTCTCATGATTACCACCTTGTAGTAAATGGTCTCATGATTACCACCTTGTAGTAAATGGTCTTGTGATTACCACCTTGTAGTAAATGGTCTCATGATTACCACCTTGTAGTAAATAGTCTCATGATTACCACCTTGTAGTAAATGGTCTTGTGATTACCACCTTGTAGTAAATGGTCTCATGATTACTACCTTGTAGTAAATGGTCTTGTGATTACCACCTTGTAGTAAATAGTCTCATGATTACCACCTTGTAGTAAATGGTCTCATGATTACCACCTTGTAGTAAATGGTCTCATGATTACCACCTTGTAGTAAATGGTCTTGTGATTACTACCTTGTAGTAAATGGTCTTGTGATTACTACCTTGTAGTAAATGGTCTTGTTATTACCGCCTTGTAGTAAATGGTCTCATGATTACCACCTTGTAGTAAATGGTCTTGTGATTACCACCTTGTAGTAAATGGTCTTGTGATTACTACCTTGTAGTAAATGGTCTTGTGATACCACCTTGTAGTAAATGGTCTCATGATTACCACCTTGTAGTAAATGGTCTCATGATTACCACCTGTAGTAAATGGTCTCATGATTCTACCTTGTAGTAAATGGTCTCATGATTACCACCTTGTAGTAAATGGTCTCATGATTACTACCTTGTAGTAATGGTCTGTGATTACCACCTTGTAGTAAATGGTCTCATGATTACCACCTTGTAGTAAATGGTCTTGTGATTACTACCTTGTAGTAAATGGTCTTGTTATTACCGCCTTGTAGTAAATGGTCTTGTGATTACCACCTTGTAGTAAATGGTCTCATGATTACCACCTTGTAGTAAATGGTCTCATATTACTACCTTGTAAGTAAATGGTCTTATTACACCTTGTAGTAAATGGTCTCATGATTACTACCTTGTAGTAAATGGTCTCATGATTACCACCTTGTAGTAAATGGTCTTGTGATTACCACCTTGTAGTAAATGGTCTTGTGATTACCACCTTGTAGTAAATGGTCTTGTGATTACACCTTGTAGTAAATGGTCTTGTTATTACCGCCTTGTAGTAATGGTCTTGTGATTACCACTTTTAGTAAATGGTCTCATGATTGCTTGTATTGACGCACTTTAAATAAATTTAAAATTCCTAGACTCGCAGCCTGCTTTTAAGAATTTATTGAGGGAATCATGTGTTTTAAGCCATCATAGATTCATCTCCGCTCTTTATTAATTTACTAATCAATTATTATTAATTTTCTTAAATTTATCCACTTACAGAGAGCTGATGTTAGTGAAGACACTGAGATCTGCATAGACGACGACTTGATTAAGTAAAAGATGGTAAGGTATATTTATGTTATTAAAATGTTGTATGGAATAATGTTGTATGGGAAATTAATGTTGCATGATTAAAATGTTTGATACTGATTGGAGTATTTTTGACAGCGTACAGTTTGACCATCCGTGTAGGTCCATGGGATTAGTTAAGATTTCTAAATCTGTATTCTTTTAGAGTAGGTGACACACAATAATCAAATCATTGAAAATATTAAGAGGTTCAAGTTTGAAATCTGCACATGGAAATAACACCACATGAGACAAGGGGGCATTGCAAAATCCCCATTGAAAAGCAGAGGTGCAATAGATACACTGAGAGGGAACTGTATCAACATCAAGGCTCAAAACTTTTCAACACACTCCCTCTAAACATAAAGAACACAACTAGCTGACCTCTCGTGGTGTTTTAAATAGAACTTGATAAAATACCTCAAGTATCAGGCATTTAAATAAAATATCTGATCAACTGGACTGTGATTCATTAGACTGCAAGCAGTGGTGTTTACCAGCTTGGTTGAACAGACCATCAACCAGGAGGCTTGTCAATGAACGGCGTGTAGGGCCATTGATTTCCAGAACCAACACAAGATAGTAGGTCCAGCTGCTGATTGTCTTGAAGAGATGGAGATCTATGAGAGGAACTGGTCAAGGGTAGGCAAGGAGGAGGAGGTGTGGACTGGCCACTTTGGAGTAAAATGAATGAAGCAGTCTTGAAAGTTCTCTATCATGGACGTAACTGAATCAGAAGGAACGGATGCTGAAAAATTGTTGTCGACCGTTTCCATCCAGATGAAAACCGTTCAACACCAAATCCTTCTGATTGGTAAACAGTGCTTAATACAGTGTGAGTTGATGGATCTCTACAGTGGGGTAATGAGGTACAGTACCTTCAGTCCATGGTAGTTGTTTGAACATCATGCANTTTTCTCCCAGGATATACTGGCAATAGCGGCCTTCATCATCCTGGGAGGAGAAAATGGTAATATTGATATTTTTTCTCCCAGGATGGACTGGTAATAGCGGCCTTCCTCATCCTGGGAGGAGGAAAATCGAAATATTGATGTACTTTCGCTAGGATGGACTGGCATAGGTAGCCTTGATCATCCTGGGAGGAGAAGATATAAATATTGCTATGTTTCTCCCAGGATGTACTAGCAATTTAAGCCTTCGTCATCCTGGGAGTGGAACATGGTAACATCAGCTATTTTCCTTCCAGGATGAACAGAGTAGAAAGATTTTTCATTTTACTTTGTGCTAGGAATAAATATACAATTACAGTCGCCTTGAAAGATTAACAAACCAATGTTTAAACACCGCGTCCTTCAGTAACCGGGCCTTCGTGAGTCTAGGTACTGGAAGGGCGAAAGGTAATACACGCGCGCACGTGCACACGCGCGCACACACACTTAGGTAATTACAATTATTTAATTACATAACTTTAACAGCAGGTGTGATAGTGAAACAGGTCAGGAGTCATTGTATTAGACAACCAACGGCTGGAGAAGTGGGGTCCATGAGCTAAAGTTCGATCATGTAGGCACAATTAGGCAAGTACACACACACACACACACACACACACACACACACACACACACACACACACACACACACACACACACACACACACACACACATACACACACACACACACACACACACACACACACACACACACACACACACACACACACACACACACACACACACATACACACACACACACACACACACACACACACATACACACACACACACACACACACACACACACACACACACACACACACACACACACACACACACACATACACACAACACACACACACACACACACACACACACACACACACACACACACACACACACACCACACACACACACACACACACACACACACACACACACACACACGCAGTGATGGGTCCAAACACAGCCCCGTGTGGAACTCCACTCAGTAATCTCTACCATTCCCCCCCCATCTCTCTCTCTCTCTCTGGCTCCCTCCTGTATGGTACTCCAACCTAACCCTCTTCCCCGCACCCCGGCAGCCAGCTCCTCTTGCCAGCAACTGTATCAAAACCTTCCTGGCAATCTTGTAAAAGGTCAGTCAGCCTGGCACTCTCCTGCTTGTCTGCTGACACCTTGTTGTAGAACTCCATTAACTGTCTTGTTGCTTCTTTGTGCGTCGTTTCTATATTGATTACATTTTCTTCTGGTAGCGTCTGTTCTCCTAAACGTTATAGATCTATGGGCAGCTGTGGTTCCAGCTTGGAATTATATTGGAAATATATATGTTGAGTCCTTCACACACTTTTTGTCATTCTCTGAGTGTCCTCCTTGTTCGTGTTGCCCCGAGCAGTTAATAATTTTCCGACAACTTTACTTTAATGTGACTTAGTAGTTGTTCAGGCTGATCCTTGGCGCTGGCTGCTATATCATTCTCGTACTGCTGCTCCGCTGCTCGCCGAGTTGTTTTGTATTCACTCTACTCACATTTATATATGTTGTCGTTCGCTGTTCAGTGCTCCATGTATTTTTTCCAAGATCTTTCACTTCTCCTTTTTTGCCTGTAAACATTGTGTATTAAACTATGCGGAACTTTTTGTCTTGGTCCATTATACGTTAGACGACGGTATAAACCTTCTCTCGTCGCCAAGTTATGGAGTTTGTCATGCCTGTTGTTGTCTTGTCTTAGTTTTGTCCCAAATGTTGATACTACTTCAGAGAGTGTGTTTCATCAGTCCTTTCAACCAGTTCCCTTACTTTGTTTTACATTCCATCAGCATTATTGTGTTAGAAGTTTAGGATCTTCATTGATATTTTGTTGTCTATATGGGGCAGCTCCCAGTGCTGGGGGTGGGAAACTGTGTTGGTTCAAGTGTGGAAGGTATGGACAGCAGGTGTGTGGGAGGGGAGTTTGGGGGGTGGGGAATTGATTGGAGAAAAGAGCTTGAGAGCAGAGGGTTAGTGATAGTTAGTGGTGTAATTAGGGATAGAGGAGGGGGGTTTGTGGGTTGGGAGCCGTGTATAGATAAATGCTGTGGAACAGGAATTAGTGCAGCGGAGAGAGGGTAATTACGGAAGGGTGTGTGGGGGTGGTGGGATGGGTGGAGCAGCAGGCGGGTGTTGGTAGGCTGAATATATAACGTTTGGTGGCAGGATAAGAGGGGTGGTTCCCGGGTTAATTACTCTTGTCAACAATGGTGTCTCAATGTAAATGGCCGCCTTCCTGGTTACTTTTGTCGCCGTCTATCAGCGCTTTTTTCCTCCGTCGTGTCGACACTTTGGACTCGTTGCTCCAGAGGCTGCTGGAAGTAGTGTGGATGGGGGGGGGGGATGTTGCTTTCCCTGTTAAAAAATACTTTTTTCCTATTTCCTTTTTTTCCCCTTTTCTCTTCCTCTGTACCTTCAACTTCTTTCTCTTCCTTCATTTTCCTTGCACTTTCCTTGCAGTGTTTCATCTCTTTCTTTATTTCATCTTTATTCACGTTAAATTCAAGATATATATACCTTTCTGTAACCTTTTATATCTCTCAGGTTGCCATTTCATCTCATCGGGATTCTTGGTGCCGCCTCATTTACAAATACCAACTTTAGTGGTCTAATTCTTCGATGTTGCATATGAACCCAGTCTTATGACTTTCACCATTTCTCTCCCCACCTCGTACTGGCGCAGTGGTGTAAGGATAAGTGTGGTTGATTACCTTTCTTGACGTAGCGACTCGACAGCCTTCGTTTCTTCCGTTGTCTCCGAAAAGTCTTGAATAATCACGTGTTCTCTTTATGCGGATTATCCTGCGTTCGTGCATTCTATCTGTTATCTGCTCTGACACTGAAAACATATTCCATCCGATATCTTTGCGGCTCATTTGGGTATTCAGTTTACACCTGTGGTCCCTTGTTCGTGTACCACTCCTGTTAAATAGTCTGTTTCTATCTACTCTGCTAATTCCTCTTGAGGATTTTGTATGTGGTGGTCATGTCTCCCTAAACTCTTCTGTCTCCCCCTAGCAACGTGAAATGTATATCATGCGTGTAGCCTTTCTTTATATGTCATGCCTCCCAGTTCTGGGACTAGTCTTGTGTGTGTGTGTGTGTGTGTGTGTGTGTGTGTGTGACGAATTGTTTGTTAAGTAGGTGTGGCTCCAATTGGTTCAGATACTATTTCCTCCTCTCTCTCTCCCTCCCCCTCCTCTTTATCGCTTCCTCATTTCTGTTTTTCTTGCGTGTTTTTTCCCCTGTTCTTAAGGCTGAGGAGGAGGTTGGGTTAATGTCTCAGGTGTTGTGTTTGTTGTGTTTGTTTCTGGGGTGGAAACGTTTGGGCACTGTTTATAAAACAGGCCGTGTGTTTTAGCATGTTTTACTGCTGCCTTTGGTCATCTGTCACAGTTTTAATGCTATTATTTAATTAAACATGTGTTATTAAACCCATAAAGAACTGTTTTTTATGCTTTCTTTGTTTTGTTTTTTGTAGTTGTGTTTGGTGATGTTTCTCTTCATAATGTTGGTGCTTGTTGTGTTTGTCGTGACTGTAGGAGTCTTGTGTTTGTTTAATATTACCCACACCTATAGTCTCTCTAATGTCTTTGTTTTGTTTACTGTGGCTCATCCCTTGTTTTATTCACGTAGAGGCACACACGTCACACGTCACACGAAAACAAACACACAGGGCGAAAGCTATAGCTCATGTTATACTTAGATATAATAACAGACACCAGTTATACACACATTTCTCCCAGGGTTCGAGCCCCGGCCAGGGACGGGAGACTGATCACGGCTCCTCATATAACACCTCGCCCATCTTCACTCACCAGTAAAGGCGTACATGGTTGTAAATCACTACCTAATTGCCTCTAACTACCTAATTGCCTGACCTCCCTTAACCTTTCCTCTACTCCCTACCTGATTACCTTTCCTTACCCTTATCTCCTTCCTTCGCA
>WNGS01157773.1:19599-36208 GCA_020271785.1 Procambarus virginalis
TCACCTGGCGGGTGGTGTTCCAGGGGTAGGACTTACCATCAACTACGGGAAGGAGATTAAGCTCTCCAGCCTTAAACAAAGTTAACAGAAGGACAGTTTCCCCCTCTGATCACCCAGGCAAGAGAAACGTGGAGTGACTGCATCTTCCCGGACCGCCAGAGAGACTTGGGAACTGTACCACTCGGAAGTTTTCAACCCAAACTGCAAGTATTGACCTCACTGACAAAACTCGTGCCCAACAGGTTGCAAACCTTAGGTATCTGAGCAATGGCTATTTGCTTCAATTTAGGTTTAGTGCAAGGAGATGAGGAGATGGAAACATGTGCAAAGAAACACAGAAATGATGATAAAACAAAAATGATGACAGATCGTTGTATGCTGTTAACATGTATGGAGTCTTCAGGATGCTGAGCACTACCTACATCAGACCAGTTCTCCAGTATGCACACATGAAACCAAATCCCCTACATGAGAGTTCTCAGTGACGACACTCCTATACTCTTGAGGCCACACACACACCCACACACCACACCCAACCACACACACACACACACCAAACACACACATCACCACAGCACCACACCATCACACACAAAGCACCACCATCACAAACACACACTACACACCACACACACACACAAACACACCACACACACACACACACACACCCACAACACACACACACACACAACACACACACACACACACACACACACAAACCACCACACACACACACACGAACAACCAACAGACACACACAACACACACCCACACACACACACAGAAACACACACACAACACACACACACACAACACACTCCACACACATCACACCACACACTACACACTAACACACACACAGACCACACAGACACACACACACACACAACACCACACTACACACACACACACAAAAAAAAAAAAAAAAAAAAAAAAAACAAACACACAAAAAACAAAAAAAAGAACAAAAAAAACAAAAACAAAAACACCAACACAAAAAACAAAAACACACATTTTCTTATCATATCCTCCCTTAATTCACCCCTTATATTCCCTCCCTTAAAACCCCCCCCCCCCTTAAACGACCCCTCCCCCCCCTTAACCATCCACTCGACCTTTCAGGTGGACGAGCTCAAATGACCCAGAGCCACACAGGTAAGACTATACCTGCTATTACCTTAATTATCTCCCTAAAAGGCTTCGTTCGTGGCACTTTAAGGCCACTTGTGATACTCAAGTGCACTCCAGTGACTTAAGATCGACTCCAAGTGGTACTCAAGTGTGTGTATATGTGTACTCACCTCCACACATGGGACGTGTAGCCCGGACACTTGTCGCGACACATGAGGCACGGCTGGCCCTCGTCCACCTCCTGCACCAGTACCCCCTGGAATGATAGAAAATGGGCTGAGGCGTCTGAGAGAAAATGGGACGTGGTGGGGGGAGGTCTGGTGGAACGTGTGAGCCTGTGAGGGAAGAAACACCTGATGGATGTCGCACATATTACGAGATGTGTGGTATTTATGAAAGAAAACGAGATGCGGGACTTTGAAGGAAAATGATATACGGGACTCAGAAAGAAAACGAAATGTGGGGGTATGACAAACAACAAACTCTACGGTCGAAGAAAACGGGAGAGAGAAAATGGATAGGACAGACAGAAAAAAATCAACGCCATTCTCTAATAATAATATTTAGGGGGAGACTATACCAGAGGTGGGAAGGGGTTACCCTCACTAGACTTTGCAGGGTGACTGGTGGGTGGCAGGGGACGGTCATAGGGGGTCGAGGCAAGCTGTCCCTCCCTTAGGGAAAGGGGGTTACCCTGGGTAACCCCATGAAGGGTGGAAGAACGTTTATCAAAATTGGGACATTTTCTGAAATGGGAAGAAACATCTCGACTTACCATTTTCTCTGATGCCTCTCCTTCCGTACTCTCACACATCGTTTGTTGGTCTGTTAGTGAGGATCTGTTATGCTTTAATAGCCTGTTATTGGCCAACAGTTCTGTTATGCCCTGTTAGTCTGTTATTGGCGAACAGATCAGTCGTATCTTATTTAGCAGCTTGTTTTTAAAACAGCTTAATTATGTCCAGCTGGTTGGTGTTATTCTTGAGCATAAGCTTGTCTGTCTGTCTGTCTGACACATCACCAGGTCAAACTATACAGCTTTCATCCGTCATATTAAGCTTAGTTGTATAACAACACTATTAAGCTTTGCTGTATACCCGAGAAACATCTGTTAAGCCTAATTATACAACCGCCTAACGAAACCACAAAACAAACGGTCGTTAGAAACCTTTGAAAACATCAAGCGTCAACAGAGACTGTTCCAGTACACTAAACACTTGTTGAGAACATTTTACAACACTAAACATTTATAGAAACCAGTTTTCATCACATAGAACAGAATAGTCGACATTATTAGGTAAAAAAGCTTGCCCAACCGTTACTAGAAACCCTCTCGCCACACTCACCATTCGTACACTGGCGGCCCTTGCCAGGTCTCAACCACACGGCAGCAGGAGAGTGATAACGAAACAAGGTTACCTTGCCTGCCGCCATGAGCGCCGCTATTTGTTTACCTTCCTTTTGGCGGGAAAGTTAGCCCCGCCCTCCTTTGTCCGCCAGCCGCACGCGTCAGCCAATCAGCAAGCTCGCTATCGGTATCCCTCCGAGCCGGCAGGGATTGTTTCAAGTAGTACGTTGAATTTAATGCTCTGGTGGCAGTTGTTGGCAAGGATATGGATAGTTGGGAGCAGGGGAGGTGTGGCTAGAGGACCTTATCTCTCCGACATTTGTGTGAAAGCCAGCAGCAGCAGCGGGGGAGATGGGGCCGCATTACCGGACGTGACGTCACGCAGTTTCCCGCCAGATTGAGATGTGAGAGATAACAGTGTAAACAAAACAGTCGCCGTGTAGCTCATTACAGTTTAGTGGTTAACTGTCATGTAATTACAGTCAGGAATGTGGTGTTCAGGGGTTACAAACATACTGCCAACAGTTTACAGTCTAAGACATCAAATTTACAGTTTAAGCAATAAATTTATGGCTATCGGGAGGCGAAATGGTGCCACTAGGGTGGTGTCGAACCCGCTTGATAACGCACTCACACATCCTGTCCCACAGGGCATATACCCGTGCCCAAACAATCATATTTTAGTAATATATCGAGAGTAGATCAAGTCCGCTTCATAAGTCTTCAGCAGGGGACGAAACATAGCGTCATACCTACACGCTGCGTTGTGTTCAACCAGACTATTTTGACTGGTGACCAGCATTCATAAAAATATAGCTAACAGTCCTAGGATTACAACTGTTATAGTTAGATGCCACAAGTATACTGTGACTTTAGAAACCCAAAGTAGACACCAGTAGACATCTAGGCGGTAGATATCAAGGATATCAGTTTACCTTGGGGAGGGGTCGTGGCTGCCAAGATGGATAGGGGGGGGGGAGTTACCACACACACACACACACACACACACACACACACACACACACACACACACACACACACACACACACACACACACACACACACAGGAACCTGTACTCCAGTTGATTGACAGTTGAGAGGCGGGACCAAAGAGCCAGAGCTCAACCCCCGCAAGCACAACTAGGTGAGTACACACGAAAAACGTTCAGAAGTTTGCAAGAAGACTGGTCCCAGAGCTGTGAGGGCTGAGGTATGAAGACTGGTCCCAGAGCTGTGAGGGTTGAGGTATGAAGACTGGTCCCAGAGCTGTGAGGGCTGAGGTATGAAGACTGGTCCCAGAGCTGTGAGGGCTGAGGTATGAAGACTGGTCCCAGAGCTGTGAGGGCTGAGGTATGAAGACTGGTCCCAGAGCTGTGAGGGTTGAGGTATGAAGACTGGTCCCAGAGCTGTGAGGGCTGAGGTATGAAGACAGACTGGTCCCAGAGCTGCGAGGGTTGAGGTATGAAGACTGGTCCCAGAGCTGTGAGGGCTGAGGTATGAAGACTGGTCCCAGAGCTGTGAGGGCTGAGGTATGAAGACAGACTGGTCCCAGAGCTGTGAGGGCTGAGGTATGAAGACAGACTGGTCCCAGAGCTGTGAGGGTTGAGGTATGAAGACAGACTGGTCCCAGAGCTGTGAGGGTTGAGGTATGAAGACTGGTCCCAGAGCTGTGAGGGTTGAGGTATGAAGACTGGTCCCAGAGCTGTGAGGGCTGAGGTATGAAGACTGGTCCCAGAGCTGTGAGGGTTGAGGTATGAAGACTGGTCCCAGAGCTGCGAGGGTTGAGGTATGAAGACTGGTCCCAGAGCTGCGAGGGTTGAGGTATGAAGACAGACTGGTCCCAGAGCTGTGAGGGTTGAGGTATGAAGACAGACTGGTCCCAGAGCTGTGAGGGCTGAGGTATGAAGACAGACTGGTCCCAGAGCTGTGAGGGTTGAGGTATGAAGACAGACTGGTCCCAGAGCTGTGAGGGCTGAGGTATGAAGACAGACTGGTCCCAGAGCTGTGAGGGTTGAGGTATGAAGACTGGTCCCAGAGCTGTGAGGGTTGAGGTATGAAGACAGACTGGTCCCAGAGCTGTGAGGGCTGAGGTATGAAGACAGACTGGTCCCAGAGCTGTGAGGGCTGAGGTATGAAGACAGACTGGTCCCAGAGCTGTGAGGGTTGAGGTATGAAGACTGGTCCCAGAGCTGTGAGGGCTGAGGTATGAAGACAGACTGGTCCCAGAGCTGTGAGGGTTGAGGTATGAAGACTGACTGGTCCCAGAGCTGTGAGGGCTGAGGTATGAAGACAGACTGGTCCCAGAGCTGTGAGGGTGAGGTATGAAGACAGACTGGTCCCAGAGCTGTGAGGGCTGAGGTATGAAGACTGGTCCCAGAGCTGTGAGGGTTGAGGTATGAAGACTGACTGGTCCCAGAGCTGTGAGGGTTGAGGTATGAAGACAGACTGGTCCCAGAGCTGTGAGGGCTGAGGTATGAAGACTGGTCCCAGAGCTGTGAGGGCTGAGGTATGAAGACTGGTCCCAGAGCTGTGAGGGTTGAGGTATGAAGACAGACTGGTCCCAGAGCTGTGAGGGTTGAGGTATGAAGACAGACTGGTCCCAGAGCTGTGAGGGCTGAGGTATGAAGACTGGTCCCAGAGCTGTGAGGGCTGAGGTATGAAGACTGGTCCCAGAGCTGTGAGGGCTGAGGTATGAAGACTGGTCCCAGAGCTGTGAGGGCTGAGGTATGAAGACAGACTGGTCCCAGAGCTGTGAGGGTTGAGGTATGAAGACAGACTGGTCCCAGAGCTGTGAGGGCTGAGGTATGAAGACAGACTGGTCCCAGAGCTGTGAGGGTTGAGGTATGAAGACTGGTCCCAGAGCTGTGAGGGTTGAGGTATGAAGACTGGTCCCAGAGCTGTGAGGGCTGAGGTATGAAGACAGACTGGTCCCAGAGCTGTGAGGGTTGAGGTATGAAGACTGGTCCCAGAGCTGTGAGGGCTGAGGTATGAAGACTGGTCCCAGAGCTGTGAGGGCTGAGGTATGAAGACTGGTCCCAGAGCTGTGAGGGTTGAGGTATGAAGACTGACTGGTCCCAGAGCTGTGAGGGCTGAGGTATGAAGACAGACTGGTCCCAGAGCTGTGAGGGTTGAGGTATGAAGACTGGTCCCAGAGCTGTGAGGGTTGAGGTATGAAGACAGACTGGTCCCAGAGCTGTGAGGGCTGAGGTATGAAGACTGGTCCCAGAGCTGTGAGGGCTGAGGTATGAAGACTGGTCCCAGAGCTGTGAGGGTTGAGGTATGAAGACTGACTGGTCCCAGAGCTGTGAGGGCTGAGGTATGAAGACTGGTCCCAGAGCTGTGAGGGCTGAGGTATGAAGACTGGTCCCAGAGCTGTGAGGGCTGAGGTATGAAGACTGGTCCCAGAGCTGTGAGGGTTGAGGTATGAAGACTGACTGGTCCCAGAGCTGTGAGGGCTGAGGTATGAAGACTGGTCCCAGAGCTGTGAGGGCTGAGGTATGAAGACTGGTCCCAGAGCTGTGAGGGTTGAGGTATGAAGACTGACTGGTCCCAGAGCTGTGAGGGTTGAGGTATGAAGACTGACTGGTCCCAGAGCTGTGAGGGCTGAGGTATGAAGACTGGTCCCAGAGCTGTGAGGGCTGAGGTATGAAGACAGACTGGTCCCAGAGCTGTGAGGGTTGAGGTATGAAGACTGACTGGTCCCAGAGCTGTGAGGGTTGAGGTATGAAGACTGGTCCCAGAGCTGTGAGGGTTGAGGTATGAAGACTGGTCCCAGAGCTGTGAGGGTTGAGGTATGAAGACTGGTCCCAGAGCTGTGAGGGCTGAGGTATGAAGACTGGTCCCAGAGCTGTGAGGGCTGAGGTATGAAGACTGGTCCCAGAGCTGTGAGGGCTGAGGTATGAAGACAGACTGGTCCCAGAGCTGTGAGGGCTGAGGTATGAAGACTGACTGGTCCCAGAGCTGTGAGGGCTGAGGTATGAAGACTGGTCCCAGAGCTGTGAGGGCTGAGGTATGAAGACTGACTGGTCCCAGAGCTGTGAGGGCTGAGGTATGAAGACTGGTCCCAGAGCTGTGAGGGTTGAGGTATGAAGACAGACTGGTCCCAGAGCTGTGAGGGCTGAGGTATGAAGACTGGTCCCAGAGCTGTGAGGGCTGAGGTATGAAGACAGACTGGTCCCAGAGCTGTGAGGGCTGAGGTATGAAGACTGGTCCCAGAGCTGTGAGGGCTGAGGTATGAAGACTGGTCCCAGAGCTGTGAGGGCTGAGGTATGAAGACAGACTGGTCCCAGAGCTGTGAGGGTTGAGGTATGAAGACTGGTCCCAGAGCTGTGAGGGCTGAGGTATGAAGACAGACTGGTCCCAGAGCTGTGAGGGTTGAGGTATGAAGACTGGTCCCAGAGCTGTGAGGGCTGAGGTATGAAGACAGACTGGTCCCAGAGCTGTGAGGGCTGAGGTATGAAGACTGACTGGTCCCAGAGCTGTGAGGGCTGAGGTATGAAGACTGGTCCCAGAGCTGTGAGGGCTGAGGTATGAAGACTGGTCCCAGAGCTGTGAGGGCTGAGGTATGAAGACTGGTCCCAGAGCTGTGAGGGCTGAGGTATGAAGACTGACTGGTCCCAGAGCTGTGAGGGCTGAGGTATGAAGACTGACTGGTCCCAGAGCTGTGAGGGCTGAGGTATGAAGACTGGTCCCAGAGCTGTGAGGGCTGAGGTATGAAGACTGGTCCCAGAGCTGTGAGGGCTGAGGTATGAAGACAGACTGGTCCCAGAGCTGTGAGGGCTGAGGTATGAAGACTGGTCCCAGAGCTGTGAGGGCTGAGGTATGAAGACTGGTCCCAGAGCTGTGAGGGCTGAGGTATGAAGACTGACTGGTCCCAGAGCTGTGAGGGTTGAGGTATGAAGACAGACTGGTCCCAGAGCTGTGAGGGCTGAGGTATGAAGACTGGTCCCAGAGCTGTGAGGGCTGAGGTATGAAGACTGGTCCCAGAGCTGTGAGGGCTGAGGTATGAAGACTGACTGGTCCCAGAGCTGTGAGGGCTGAGGTATGAAGACAGACTGGTCCCAGAGCTGTGAGGGCTGAGGTATGAAGACAGACTGGTCCCAGAGCTGTGAGGGTTGAGGTATGAAGACTGGTCCCAGAGCTGTGAGGGCTGAGGTATGAAGACAGACTGGTCCCAGAGCTGTGAGGGCTGAGGTATGAAGACAGACTGGTCCCAGAGCTGTGAGGGTTGAGGTATGAAGACTGGTCCCAGAGCTGTGAGGGTTGAGGTATGAAGACTGGTCCCAGAGCTGTGAGGGCTGAGGTATGAAGACAGACTGGTCCCAGAGCTGTGAGGGTTGAGGTATGAAGACAGACTGGTCCCAGAGCTGTGAGGGTTGAGGTATGAAGACAGACTGGTCCCAGAGCTGTGAGGGCTGAGGTATGAAGACAGACTGGTCCCAGAGCTGTGAGGGCTGAGGTATGAAGACTGGTCCCAGAGCTGTGAGGGCTGAGGTATGAAGACAGACTGGTCCCAGAGCTGTGAGGGTTGAGGTATGAAGACAGACTGGTCCCAGAGCTGTGAGGGCTGAGGTATGAAGACTGGTCCCAGAGCTGTGAGGGTTGAGGTATGAAGACAGACTGGTCCCAGAGCTGTGAGGGTTGAGGTATGAAGACAGACTGGTCCCAGAGCTGTGAGGGTTGAGGTATGAAGACTGACTGGTCCCAGAGCTGTGAGGGTTGAGGTATGAAGACTGACTGGTCCCAGAGCTGTGAGGGCTGAGGTATGAAGACTGGTCCCAGAGCTGTGAGGGTTGAGGTATGAAGACAGACTGGTCCCAGAGCTGTGAGGGTTGAGGTATGAAGACTGACTGGTCCCAGAGCTGTGAGGGTTGAGGTATGAAGACTGACTGGTCCCAGAGCTGTGAGGGCTGAGGTATGAAGACTGGTCCCAGAGCTGTGAGGGTTGAGGTATGAAGACAGACTGGTCCCAGAGCTGTGAGGGCTGAGGTATGAAGACTGACTGGTCCCAGAGCTGTGAGGGCTGAGGTATGAAGACAGACTGGTCCCAGAGCTGTGAGGGCTGAGGTATGAAGACAGACTGGTCCCAGAGCTGTGAGGGCTGAGGTATGAAGACTGGTCCCAGAGCTGTGAGGGCTGAGGTATGAAGACTGACTGGTCCCAGAGCTGTGAGGGCTGAGGTATGAAGACTGACTGGTCCCAGAGCTGTGAGGGCTGAGGTATGAAGACAGACTGGTCCCAGAGCTGTGAGGGTTGAGGTATGAAGACAGACTGGTCCCAGAGCTGTGAGGGCTGAGGTATGAAGACTGGTCCCAGAGCTGTGAGGGCTGAGGTATGAAGACTGGTCCCAGAGCTGTGAGGGTTGAGGTATGAAGACTGGTCCCAGAGCTGTGAGGGCTGAGGTATGAAGACTGACTGGTCCCAGAGCTGTGAGGGTTGAGGTATGAAGACTGGTCCCAGAGCTGTGAGGCTGAGGTATGAAGACAGACTGGTCCCAGAGCTGTGAGGGTTGAGGTATGAAGACAGACTGGTCCCAGAGCTGTGAGGGTTGAGGTATGAAGACTGGTCCCAGAGCTGTGAGGGCTGAGGTATGAAGACAGACTGGTCCCAGAGCTGTGAGGGTTGAGGTATGAAGACAGACTGGTCCCAGAGCTGTGAGGGCTGAGGTATGAAGACTGGTCCCAGAGCTGTGAGGGCTGAGGTATGAAGACAGACTGGTCCCAGAGCTGTGAGGGCTGAGGTATGAAGACTGGTCCCAGAGCTGTGAGGGCTGAGGTATGAAGACAGACTGGTCCCAGAGCTGTGAGGGTTGAGGTATGAAGACAGACTGGTCCCAGAGCTGTGAGGGCTGAGGTATGAAGACTGGTCCCAGAGCTGTGAGGGCTGAGGTATGAAGACTGGTCCCAGAGCTGTGAGGGTTGAGGTATGAAGACTGGTCCCAGAGCTGTGAGGGCTGAGGTATGAAGACTGACTGGTCCCAGAGCTGTGAGGGTTGAGGTATGAAGACTGGTCCCAGAGCTGTGAGGGCTGAGGTATGAAGACTGGTCCCAGAGCTGTGAGGGTTGAGGTATGAAGACAGACTGGTCCCAGAGCTGTGAGGGTTGAGGTATGAAGACTGGTCCCAGAGCTGTGAGGGTTGAGGTATGAAGACTGGTCCCAGAGCTGTGAGGGCTGAGGTATGAAGACTGGTCCCAGAGCTGTGAGGGCTGAGGTATGAAGACTGGTCCCAGAGCTGTGAGGGCTGAGGTATGAAGACTGGTCCCAGAGCTGTGAGGGCTGAGGTATGAAGACTGGTCCCAGAGCTGTGAGGGCTGAGTATGAAGACAGACTGGTCCCAGAGCTGTGAGGGCTGAGGTATGAAGACTGGTCCCAGAGCTGTGAGGGTTGAGGTATGAAGACTGGTCCCAGAGCTGTGAGGGCTGAGGTATGAAGACTGGTCCCAGAGCTGTGAGGGCTGAGGTATGAAGACAGACTGGTCCCAGAGCTGTGAGGGTTGAGGTATGAAGACTGACTGGTCCCAGAGCTGTGAGGGTTGAGGTATGAAGACAGACTGGTCCCAGAGCTGTGAGGGCTGAGGTATGAAGACAGACTGGTCCCAGAGCTGTGAGGGTTGAGGTATGAAGACTGGTCCCAGAGCTGTGAGGGCTGAGGTATGAAGACAGACTGGTCCCAGAGCTGTGAGGGTTGAGGTATGAAGACTGACTGGTCCCAGAGCTGTGAGGGTTGAGGTATGAAGACAGACTGGTCCCAGAGCTGTGAGGGTTGAGGTATGAAGACGACTGGTCCCAGAGCTGTGAGGGCTGAGGTATGAAGACTGGTCCCAGAGCTGTGAGGGCTGAGGTATGAAGACTGGTCCCAGAGCTGTGAGGGTTGAGGTATGAAGACAGACTGGTCCCAGAGCTGTGAGGGCTGAGGTATGAAGACTGGTCCCAGAGCTGTGAGGGCTGAGGTATGAAGACTGGTCCCAGAGCTGTGAGGGCTGAGGTATGAAGACTGGTCCCAGAGCTGTGAGGGTTGAGGTATGAAGACTGGTCCCAGAGCTGTGAGGGCTGAGGTATGAAGACTGGTCCCAGAGCTGTGAGGGCTGAGGTATGAAGACTGGTCCCAGAGCTGTGAGGGCTGAGGTATGAAGACTGGTCCCAGAGCTGTGAGGGTTGAGGTATGAAGACTGGTCCCAGAGCTGTGAGGGTTGAGGTATGAAGACTGGTCCCAGAGCTGTGAGGGTTGAGGTATGAAGACAGACTGGTCCCAGAGCTGTGAGGGTTGAGGTATGAAGACAGACTGGTCCCAGAGCTGTGAGGGCTGAGGTATGAAGACTGGTCCCAGAGCTGTGAGGGTTGAGGTATGAAGACTGGTCCCAGAGCTGTGAGGGCTGAGGTATGAAGACAGACTGGTCCCAGAGCTGTGAGGGTTGAGGTATGAAGACTGGTCCCAGAGCTGTGAGGGTTGAGGTATGAAGACTGGTCCCAGAGCTGTGAGGGCTGAGGTATGAAGACAGACTGGTCCCAGAGCTGTGAGGGTTGAGGTATGAAGACTGGTCCCAGAGCTGTGAGGGCTGAGGTATGAAGACAGACTGGTCCCAGAGCTGTGAGGGCTGAGGTATGAAGACTGGTCCCAGAGCTGTGAGGGTTGAGGTATGAAGACTGACTGGTCCCAGAGCTGTGAGGGCTGAGGTATGAAGACTGGTCCCAGAGCTGTGAGGGTTGAGGTATGAAGACTGGTCCCAGAGCTGTGAGGGCTGAGGTATGAAGACTGACTGGTCCCAGAGCTGTGAGGGCTGACGTATGAAGACAGACTGGTCCCAGAGCTGTGAGGGTTGAGGTATGAAGACTGGTCCCAGAGCTGTGAGGGTTGAGGTATGAAGACAGACTGGTCCCAGAGCTGTGAGGGTTGAGGTATGAAGACTGGTCCCAGAGCTGTGAGGGCTGAGGTATGAAGACAGACTGGTCCCAGAGCTGCGAGGGCTGAGGTATGAAGACAGACTGAAGGAACTAAACCTGACGACGTTAGAAAAGAGGAGGGAGAGAGAGGAGACATGATACAGACGTATAAAATACCTAAGAAAAATTAACAAGATGGAAACAGGAATGGTTTACAATAAACATGAACAGAACAAGGGGGGGCACGGGTGGAAGCTTTAGACTCAGATTTGTCATAGAGATGTTAAAAAGTTTTCCTATACCGTAAAGTGAGTAATGCAATGACCTAAAGGATACACAATAATTTAATAGATTGTAGATAATAATTGTAGATAATAATTGTAGTTTAAAAGCAGGTATGATAGGATAATTGGTCAGGAGTCATTGTATTAGACAACCAACGGCTTGAAAAACGGGGTCCAAGAGCTAAAGTTCGATCCTGCAGGGCACAAATAGTTGAGTACACAGGGTGGACAAAGATCATTTAGCATGTGCGTCGTTCACTGCGTCAGCATGTGCGTCGTTCACTGCGTCAGTATGTGCGTCGTTCACTGCGTCAGCATGTGCGTCGTTCACTGCGTCAGTATGTGCGTCGTTCACTGCGTCAGTATGTGCGTCGTTCACTGCGTCAGTATGTGCGTCGTTCACTGCGTCAGTATGTGCGTCGTTCACTGCGTCAGTATGTGTGTCGTTCACTGCGTCAGTATGTGTGTCGTTCACTGCGTCAGTATGTGCGTCGTTCACTGCGTCAGTATGTGCGTCGCCCCATAGTCGCATAGCCCGCACTTACCCCTTGCGTCATGAGTCACCCCTTGCGTCATGAGTCACCCCTTGCGTCATGAGTCACCCTTGCGTCATGAGTCACCCCTTGCGTCATGAGTCACCCCTTGCGTCATGAGCCACCCCTTGCGTCATGAGTCACCCTTGCATCATGAGTCACCTATTGCGTCATAAGTCACCCCTTGCGTCATGAGTCACCCCTTGCGTCATGAGTCACCCCTTGCGTCATGAGTCACCCCTTGCGTCATTACCTGCGTTAGTCGCCGCGTGAGAGGCCGCAAGACGAAGCTGGCAGAGCGCCCCAACGTCAAGCACTTGGAACCAATGGGCGGCGCGAACCTGCCCCTCGGAGCGGACGAGTCCACCTTCTCCCGTCCGCACCCAACCACAGACCGGACACTGGCCTGACACCTCACTCCGGTGTCCCAAACCCCGGCCGTGGCTTGCTTCGGCGATGTCCCAGCGCCCCAACTGGGCGGCGGGGGCCTTGTAGTATGGTGTCCAGCGCCCCCTGGTCCGGTGGTGTCGCCCCATCCTGTCGCATGTATGTCCCACGACGAGGACGTCCGCGGGTAGGAACGTGTCCTAGTGAGGACACCGGACTGGCCGGGGGTGGTGGACACGGACGGTAGGGGTCCCTGGGGACGGTGGGACATCCTGGCAGTCTCAACTCCGGAGTCCGGACTCACCGTCGATGTCTAAATGTCTCGTTTTAATTGATTTCCGGAAGCGAATGAGAATTCTTCAGTTTCCCCTTTTGTTTAGACGGTCTAAAGAACGGGAAGATATTAATGGTGTACTCATATAGATCTGGGGACAGATTTACGAAGCTGTTACGCAAGCACATACGAACCTGGGGCCAGATTCACAAAGCAGTTACGCAAGCACTTACGAACCTGGGCCAGATTCACGAAGCAGTTACGCAAGCACTTACCAACCTGGGCCCAGATTCACGAAGCAGTTACGCAAGCACTTACTAACCTGGGACCAGATTCACGAAGCAGTTATGCAGGCACTTATGAACCTGGAGCCAGATTCACGAGGCTGTTACACAAGCACTTACCAACCTGGGCCCAGATTCACGAAGCAGTTACGCAAGCACTTACTAACCTGGGACCAGATTCACGAAGCAGTTATGCAAGCACTTACTAACCTGGGACCAGATTCACGAAGCAGTTATGCAAGCACTTACTAACCTGGGACCAGATTCACGAAGCAGTTACGCAAGCACTTACGAACCTGAACATCTTTTCTCAATCTTTGGCGGCTTTGTTTACAATTATTAACAGTTATGAGCTCCGAAGCACCAGGAGGCTGTTTATAACAATAACAACAGTTGATTGGCAAGTTTTCATGCTTGTAAACTGTTTAATAAATGTAACCAAAGCCGTCAAAGATTGATAAAGATGCACACGTTCCTAAGTGCTTGCGTAACTGCTTCGTGAATCTGGCCCCAGGTTCGTAAGTGCTTGCGTAACAGCTTCGTGAATCTGTCCCCAGGTTCGTAAGTGCTTGCGTAACAGCTTCGTGAATCTGGCGTTAATCTTCGTTAATCCAAATGACATTAAGCATCTTCTAAACAAGCAATATGGAGCGTTAAGGGCAGATATAGGTTATATAAGCTTATATATATGTGTGGTGTGTCAAGCTTGAATGGTCCCCGAGACTAACATGCATCAGGAAACTCTTTGACCCGTGAAGGATTCGAACCCAGTCAGCCAGGGCCCCTTGGTGTGTCCGGTACTATAACCACTAGGCCACACTGACTGTACAAAAGTACTGGATGTCGTTTGACTCTTAACCCAATACCCGACAGCACTCGCGTTGGCACTTTTGGGCATCATGCGGCCCCAGAATGATGATTTGATGACATATATGTGGCCAAAACGGTGCAAGAGAGCTGGCAGGTGTGTGTAACTTAACACACCACACACCTGAACGATATCCCTGGGTGAAGACTTCCCTCACGCCCTCCCCTCGTTCCAACAAGCTATCAGTTACCATGACAACGAACTACACTAGTTATCTGAAGGTAATTTATTACCAACGCTATATCTATATTATCTGCCTGGAAATTAATTAATGGTTCCACTATTCAAGGTTATTTTTATTTATTACTATTAAATATATTTATATTCTATATGTAATTATGTTATATTTTTATAAGTGTTATTTTTACTATCGTTATTGTTATTAATAATGATATTATTATTAATATTGTTATTAATGTTTTATTTATTTTAGATCTTTGTTTACTTAATTCAACTAATCGGATCAGTTTCTTATTTGCAAACAAGTCTATTTTCTATTTGAAAGTAGAAAATCACGATTTTAAGTAGAAATTCATAAGTTTATAAGTAGTTGATTACTACTTATAAATCCATAAGATTACAAGTAGTAATCAAGTAGAAAATCACGATGTAGAAATTATAATGTTTCGGAAATCAAGATGTTCGGAAAATCGAGATGTTCGGAAATCTGTTTGTATTGATGTTGTAAAGAACAACGTCGTTTATATATAATATATATATAGATATAATATATATATATATATATATATTATATATAATATATATATAATATATATATATATATATATATATATTAGGTAAATCGTTTGTAAATCATGATAAATTAGATTTACATGCCATTCTAAATTACTGAAAAACTATACAATTGATTGTAAATCATTTTCTAGTGGTAATGTTTACATATATAAGTTCAAACGGCTGCTTTTAAATTATTTACGGAATTATATACCCGTTGTAAATGAGTTTGTAAACGACTTTTCGAAAATAGGAATCATTCTTTACACATCGCGTCTGTAAATGTGTTTCAAGGGCAATTTACACACGTATTAATTTGTTTACAACATTATTTACAAAAGATAATTGATAATTTTCAGTGTAAAATCTGTTTTCAATTACAAAATGTAAATTGGGATTCAAACACAAATTTTTGTAGTAAATTTAAACGCATTTACACTATCGAAGGCTGCACTGTTTACACACATCACTGTAAATGCTCCATTTTGTAAATATTGTAAATTAACATCTTGAAAGACGTTTGTAAATTATCCATACTTCCTCCAAATGATTTACATCACACGGAGAACCAGACTGTAAATAATTTTCAACACATCAACATTGCTTTTTTCTGTAAATCATTTTCAGGAACAACGAAACTATTGTAACAATATATCAAAGTGTAAATCAGGTTCTGTATTTGTCTATCATTAATTTATCAGAAAATTAATATATTTACTCTTGAAAATTAATTCAATTTACAGTAAATCATTTACCTTAGAATTACGTTTGTGCTATCCACTAATTATTTTGTTTTCAATTTACTTGTGTAAATTGCTTTCGTATATACAAACTGAGAAGCACTTGCAAATCCAACACACTGTAAATCATTTCACTCAACTTGTAAATAAACAATTCAATTATTTGTAACACAGAAGCGAGTTTAATCCCTTAAATTAGATCCACATTATTTTCCGTTTACATTTTCACACCAAGAACTCCTCCCAAATCAGCTGTAATCGCACACATCACCACACTGTAAATCATTTACCCAATCGTTTTGTAAAAAAAAAAAATACACCAACAAAATTTGTTTTTTTTGTACAGCTGCCATTATGTACTTTTTTTACACGATATTAGTGGTAAGGGTTTCAGTGGGGTGTAAATCATTACACCTGTAAATCATTTACAGGTGTAAATGATTTACAGGTGTAAAAATGAGGGTTTTTCATCGCTCTGTGGGACTCGTACGGTGAGGCCCCTCACTCCCTCACCTGGCCAGCTCCTACCTCTCACTCTCTCACTCTCCCTCACCTCACTGGCTCTGGCGGGGGGGGGGGGCGCAGGACTGTTAGAGGGGGGGTCCTGGGGGGGTCCTGGGGGGTCTTGGGGGGGGGGTCCTGGGGGGTCCTGGGGGGGGGTTCCTGGGGGGTCCTGGGGGGTCCTGGGGGGGTCCTGGGGGGTCCTGGGGGGGGGTCCTGGGGGGTCCTGAGGGGGTCCTGGGGGTCCTGGGGGGTCCTGGGGGTCCTGGGGGGTCCTGGGGGGGTCCTGGGGGGTCCTGGAGGGTCCTAAGGGTCCTGGGGGGTCCTGGGGGGGTCCTGGGGGTCCTGGGGGATCCTGGGGGGTCCTGGGGGGTCCTGGGGGGGTCCTGGGGGGTCCTGGTGGTCCAGGGGGGTCCTGGGGGGTCCTGGGGGGTCCTGGGGGGATAGAGGATAGTTCTATAGCCTCGTATCCCCTCTCCCCCTAGTCTATCCTAATTGGTGTGTGGGGGGGGGGGTGATTAACGAGGCGCTAACCAGTAGAGATAACGACCCGAGATAACAAACGGCGATAAAAGACCCCCCGAAGGGGGAGTGGCGCGCCCCCTTCCGTCCCTCCCTTAGGGTAGTTAGTGCCGCGTTCTCTCC
>WNGS01157774.1:3447-5947 GCA_020271785.1 Procambarus virginalis
AACACAATGTCACAACAAAATAGTTAAATAAAAATAAAATGAATTGAAATCTATGAAAATAAATTTATCAATGCAATCGGAAACATTGAAATGGAATTCGTGACATATTTAGTATAGCGTGCATGTTGCTATATGTGCAACAGATGGCGCTGTTTTCAAAATGCAGTTTTTACCTGTCACAGGGATGGCATCTATATAGTAGATATATAAAAGACGCGCCTATTCGAATGCAACGTTGTGTCAAAATTTCAAAGCAATCGGTAAAGAGATTTCTAAGATTTTCCTCACATGAAAAAAACAGTTTTTCAGAAAAAGCATGTTTTTTACCGTCACACTCGTGACATCTATATAATATGTATATAAAAACCTGGCCGGATGCCAATGGAACGTTGTGTGAAAATTTCAAAGCAATCGGTGAAGAACTTTCGGCGATTAGCGATTTTGAACAAACGAACATTTCCATTTTTATTTATATAGATGTTCTTTTCTGCCACAGACGTGGCCACACATTTACAATGCTAACCAGCATATACACATTTTCTTCTGTCCTCCATGGACAGGGTTAGGGATGTGTTAAACATATAGTTCAGGGGTTATTGAACAATCAACCACAGAAGGTGATTGTAGTGCTTTTAAAATGCTAGGCTAAGCTACATACGTACATACATAGATAAACAGATTTAAGTATGCCCTACATAAAGTGTTCGATGTGTCTTTTACATAGTGTCATTAATGTGCATTTACAAATGTGAAATGTAATTCTGATCAGCTTCCACATATACTTTATACACATATATATATAACATACACACACATATATGTACATATACATATATATACATACATATATACACACACATGCATTCACAACATGTGGCTGCATACATTGGCTCTCCTACTCTGACAGGGTGAGATAGTAAGAGAGAAAACTAGGTGCAATTAATCATGAAGGTGCTTTTACAAGATCGAGGAGGCCTGGTCGACGACCGGGCCGCGGGGACGCTAAGCCCCGGAAACACTTCAAGGTAAGATATATGAGAGTTACGGGCTATTCATGCCCGTGCCACCTTTGGGTGGCTTAATCTTTATCAACAATCAATCAATATGAGAGCAAGCCTATGTATAATACAAAATACATAAAATGGACGAATGTGTCTGGAGACACGACCGCAGCTTTAACGAGCCTAACCTGAGCACAAGTTGAAATATCAAACTATAAAGAAAACCGAACACACAACACACACCATAAAACACCAATAAGGTGTAAAAGAAGCCAGATGTGTCCTTATAGTCGGCAGGTGGTTCACACAAACACAACACACCTTAAAAACAAAAGCAGTTGCAGTTTCCTTCAGCGTGAAATCAAATCAAATAAACAGACGATGAATCACAATAACGGGGTTGAAGACATGGTGACCAGACCACACATCAGAAGACGAAGAGACGACGACGTTTCGGTCCGTCCAGGACCATTATCTAGTCGACTAACGACTTGAGAATGGTCCAGGACGGACCGAAACGTCGTCGTCCCTTCACTGTCTAGTGTGTGGTCTGGTAATCAAATAAAATCAAATAAACGGGAAAAGAAGAAAAAGATAAAACATATAATTTCCTTCAGTGTTGTGTTAACAAAACACAACAGTCTCCGTGTTGTAGTGGTAAGACACGCCTGGCGTTCCGCGAGCGCTATGTCATGGGTTCGTATCCTGGCCGGGGAGGATTTATGGGCGCAATCCTTAACTGTAGCCTCTGTTTAACGCAACAGTAAAATGTGTACTTGGTTGTAACAACGATTCTTCGCGGGGGGATCGTATTCCAGGGACCTGCCCGAAACGCTACGCGTACTAGTGGCTGTACAAGAATGTAACAACTATTGTATGTATCTCTCTCTCAAAAAAAGAGGACATCGCCAGGTTGAGCTCCATCATATCAAAGTGGAAGTAATCACGCCAGATTACACGGCCTCTTGGGCGGGGGGTTTGTCTACCGCCATTAACTTATCGCTACCTGTCTACTCATGACTGAAGAAAACGCAGCATTAGGACGCAATCACTGGACACGACGAAGCTTGAAGCGCTCACTAGTGACACAATCAACTGGTATTAACAGTTGTGACGTCAATCCTGGACACTCAAAAGTCTATAAAAGTTTTATAAAGAAGAAATATTTATTTATTATTTTTTTGCGAGTAAAATACTTGTACATCATTTTTATGTCCAAATGATGAAATCAAGTTTGTGCTGTGTTGCGTACAGCTTGAGACTGCGAGGAGTCACTGTGAGGGGTCGGCCAGTTATGCCCCTTATGTGTAGTGGAAGCGTGTTGAACAGTCTCGGGCCTCTGATGTTGATAGTTCTCTCTCAGAGTACCTGTTGCACCTCTACTCTTCAACGGGGGTGTTCTGCACATCCTGCCATGCCTTCTGGTCTCATGTGCTGTTATTTCTGTGTGCAGGTTTGGGACCAGCCCCTCTACTATTTTCCACGTGTAAATTATTATG
>WNGS01157774.1:10947-15706 GCA_020271785.1 Procambarus virginalis
TATACAATATGCACAACGTTTCGAACCTCCATGGTTCATTCTCAAGTGAAGGAATTTTACAATGTGGTTTGATTTTATACCCGCACTGGGTCAGGTGATAAGACAATAAATGTGAAAACAAAGGGGGATACATAGGGGATAAGTGGGGTCACACATATGACATAAGAATAGAGGTAACGCAGAAGGCCTATTGGCCCATACGAGGCAGCTGGCATCTACATACAAAGATTAATCCAGTGTAATTGGCCTGTTATGTTGAACATTGTCTTCTGTGTTGGCATCGTTATGTTCTGGTCTTGTCCTTACTCTCATTGTGGGTAGGGTAAATAGTTCCGTGATTTGGGTGTTCATGGTAGGTTGTTCTATTCTTATGTGAATTGCTTCAAGAATTTGTAATCTTCTTGCATCTTGGGTTTTGTCTATTATGCATGTATTTTTGTTCAACATTTCTCTTGTTAGGGATGGTTGATGTCATGGGGGCATGGTGTGCCCTGATGTGGGGCATGGTGGGCCTGATGTGGGGCATGGTGTGGCCTGATGTGGGGCATGGTGTGCCCTGATGTGGGGCATGGTGTGCCCTGATGTGGGCATGGTGTGCCCTGATGTGGGGCATGGTGTGCCCTGATGTGGGCATGGTGTGCCCTGATGTGGGGCATGGTGTGCCCTGATGTGGGGCATGGTGTGCCCTGATGTGGGGCATGGTGTGCCCTGATGTGGGGCATGGTGTGGCCTGATGTGGGGCATGGTGTGCCCTGATGGTCTCTGAGCCTGGTGGTACAGGTGGGAAAGGTAAGGTTGATGGCCTTCCTCAGAGTTTGTTTCAGGGATGAATCACTTTGTATCGTTGGACGAGAAATTAGTTAATTGTTTGTATTGGGGAGGGGAGGGCAGGGCAGGGCTATTCTCCCCTTAATTATCCTCTAATAACCATTCCTNATAAGACTAAACTGGAAAAGGTTCAAAGGTTTGCCACCAGACTAGTACCCGAGCTGAGAGGTATGAGCTACGAGGAGCGACTGCAGGAATTAAACCTCACTTCGTTGGAAGACAGAAGAGTTAGGGGGGACATGATCACCACATTCAAGATTCTCAGGGGAATGGACAGGGTTGATAAAGACAGGCTGTTTAACACAAGGGGCACACGCACTAGGGGACACAGGTGGAAACTGAGTGCCCAAATGAGCCACAGAGATATTAGAAAGAACTTTTTTAGTGTCAGAGTGGTTGACAAATGGAATGCATTAGGAAGCGATGTGGTGGAGGCTGACTCCATACACAGTTTCAAGTGTAGATATGATAGAGCCCATTAGGCTCAGGAAACTGTACACCTGTTGATTGACGGTTGAGAGGCGGGACCAAAGAGCCAGAGCTCAACCACCGCAAGCACAACGAGATGAGTACAACTAGGTGAGTACACTTTCCTCAGCATATGCGATCTTCACTCCACACGATATTCCCTGTGTTTGATCTTCACGGTGCACAATCTTCACTACACACCTGAGGGATGGCCCACACTGCACGCGATCTTCACCCACCACGTATATATCGTCGTGGACAGTGACACCATATTCACTATACACACGATCCTAGGCCCCCCCCCTCACACCGTCTTCACTATACACACGATCCTAGCCCTGTCTATAGAGGCTCTTCGGGGTGTCTGTCTAGAGGCTCTTCTGGTGTGTTTCTATAGAGGCTCTTCTGGGTGTCTGTCTAGAGGCTCTTCTGGGTGTCTGTCTATAGAGGCTCTTCTGGGTGTGTGTCTATAGAGGCTCTTCTGGGTGTGTGTCTATAGAGGCTCTTCTGGGTGTGTGTCTATAGAGGCTCTTCTGGGGGTGTGTCTATAGAGGCTCTTCTGGGTGTCTGTCTATAGAGGCTCTTCTGGGTGTCTGTCTATAGAGGCTCTTCTGGGTGTCTGTCTATAGAGGCTCCTCTAGGTGTCTGTCTATAGAGGCTCCTCTAGGTGTCTGTCTATAGAGGCTCTTCTGGGTGTCTGTCTATAGAGGCTCTTCTAGGTATCACATTCACACACATTTTCAATTTACTCAAATATGGAATTTTCCTCTCAAAATTTCCCCCTTTTATATAAACAAAAATTAACTACCGTCATCATGGAATTATTTAATGAAAATAAAAACTTTCAAGAAATTGATGTTAATTCTGACATTAATGACCCAATAATATCACTCTGACCTTCACTGAGTGTAGGACTTATAATGCCAGTGTGAGAATCACACTTTAAATCTTAAAAAGCCCACTTAAAAAATGCCCCAAAATGTCCCTTAAAAGAAGGCCTCCACTTTAAAATGATAAACCGGTTTCGTCTCATGAGACCAAGAGGAGCTATATGAGTATAGGAGGATATATATACTTTTGCCATCGTATTCAGTTCATATACACACCTGGTTCACACACACACATACCTGGTTCACACACACACACCTGCTTCACACACACACCTTGTTCACACACACACCTGGTTCACACACACACACCTGGTTCACTCACACACCTTGTTCACACACACACACCAGGTTCACACACACACACACACACCTGGTTCACACACACACCTGGTTCACCTGGCCTCCACGACAAGAACCGCACCACTGTACCAACGGGACCGAGTATCCAGGACAGTCTGCACATTACCATTCCTCCCTGGCCTTCAGGAACCATACTGACGACACAATACCCAGCGCGGCGGCCCAGAGTTAGCATGCGGGCGGAAGTTACACCGGTGAAATGCCCTGTGTCCGTCAGACGAGACAACGTCCCATTATAAACACGCTGGTCTATTCTTGACGTCCAGAGGCGCTTTATTCAAACAAATGACGGCATAATGTCAGCATTGTAATCTTCAGCGACCGTGCTGAACGAAGCGTCATCTAGCATAACTCAGTTTACATGTATTCTTAGTTTACCTCACAAGGTAAACTAAGGTTACATAGCTTCTCGAATTTAAACTTGGGTTACACAGGTGACTGGTCAGGGACGAAAACAAATCCTACCATCTGAACATCGTATACACCTGATGTATACGACCTATATATATATACGTATTGCTCTCGTATACACCTGCGCCGTCCTCTATTGCCCTCTGGGTTCTCTTCTCTATAGGGCAGCGTCGCAATGATAGCGATGATAAAAAGCTCTGATGATTATATATAGTTACCGTGATGACAATGAACGTGACATGAATAACAGTGATGAACAATGACGCACACAAGAGAGCTGTTTACATCTGTTTGTGTATACGTGTGTCGTCACTACACACCTCTAAAGGTGCTTGGACAAAGGGACATCGAAGCGGGTCAGTCCAACGGTGGCTTCATGTCGATCTCTCCAGAGGGAAGATTTTGCAATGAAGAGTAATCAACTAATTGAAAACATTACATTTTACCTGGTCATTTTACCTGTTATTTTACCTGGCGACAATAACGCCTGCTCACACGCCACAATAACACCTGCTCACACGCCACAATAACACCTGCTCACACGCCACAATAACACCTGCTCACACGCCACAATAACACCTGCTCACACGCCTTATATCTTAAATATAGATTCATTTTTATTATATCTAGTCCTAGTGAATTCTATTTTATTAAATTTAAACACTAGGCTGTTGTTTTAAAGGATAATTGTGGGAGCTTGTGTGAGAACTCCTTGTGTGAGCCCATCTTGTGTGAGCCCATCTTGTGTGAGCCCACCATGTGTGAGCCCATCTTGTGTGAGCCCACCATGTGTGAGCCCATCTTGTGTGAGCCCATCTTGTGTGTGCCCATCTTGTGTGAGCCCATCTTGTGTGAGCCCATCTTGTGTGAGCCCACCATGTGTGAGCCCATCTTGTGTGAGCCCACCATGTGTGAGCCCATCTTGTGTGAGCCCATCTTGTGTGTGCCCACCATGTGTCAGCCCACCATGTGTCAGCCCACCATGTGTCAGCCCACCATGTGTCAGCCCACCATGTGTCAGCCAGATTTAGTAGAGAACGCTTTTTAAGAATATCTTGTGCAAAAGCAGAGTAAACCTGAAGACCTCATTCATCACAGAGCATAGAGTCCAAGATGGGTGACACTTTAGGTTAGTGAAGTTAGGTGACAACTGACACACTTTAGGTTAGTGAAGTTAGGTGACAACCGCCACACTTATTGTTAGTGAAGTTATCTCCGAATATTGTTATGTTATCACGATAACAACTTAATCCAGCCTCTAGACAAGGTTTTAGAACACACAACACTTGCTTAACGACGCGGATGTGAAGCTGAGAGCGGAGAAAAGAGAGAGAGAGAGAGAGAGAGACAGAGACAGAGACAGAGACAGAGAGAGAGAGAGAGAGAGAGAGAGAGAGAGAGAGAGAAACTGAACATCAACCTGAATTCTGTCGAGTCAAAGGAATATTACATTGTCTATTAGCACTGACCCCCGAAAACAACACATTGTCATGCCAAGAATTAGTTCCTGCTGTTATGTTAGAGGATATCAAGATATCAGCACCATCTCCGGCCCATTGTTCATGCGGGAGTCGCTGCTATCTTCTACCACACACACGCACGCACATACTCAAGTTTCTCTTCACGCGGAAACCAGGCCATACGCATATTTTCAATTACTACTCTTTGGACCCACTGTGAAACTTAATATTTTGGCCTATTTACTGGTGAAGGTGAATGGAGGACCCATTATATATATATATATATATATATATATATATATATATATATATATATATATATATATATATATATATATATAT
>WNGS01157775.1:0-44736 GCA_020271785.1 Procambarus virginalis
GATCAAAATACACTGCATTGATGATCTATTATAGGATTAACCCTCAAACTGCTAGGGGCCCAAATGGAATTCACACCCACAGGCGCAACAAAAAAAAATCCAAAAAATTCTTTCGTCTTATAGAAGTGTTCTTTTTTGTTCCCTGATCACAGAAAAAATAACAAAAAAATCGTAGGTGGCATATTTTAGCTGCAATAGGGTAGGGAAGTGTGGCAAAAAAGGGGCGTTGGCAGAGCCTTCGCCAGACGAGGTCTACTTCGCCCGAGCTGTCAGACGGCAGTTGCCACAAATATATTATTACCTAATTATTTCAATGTTTCTGATTGATTTTTCTTAGTTTTTTTGCAGTAATATTATTCCATACAGTGAATTGTAGTATATTTATATTATAAAATGTGTGAACCATCGCTGTACTCAAAATTATGGTGTGCATATAAGTGATTCAATTATTATGTTCATAAAACAATAAACAAATAGTTTTGCTGTTGTTACACTATATACACAGGTTATATATAAGTATGTGCATGTTTTGTTCACCATAACGAACTACTAAGTTGGTCTTGTGAGTCAAAAAGCAACGAGGAGTGACCTCCAAACACCAGCGAGCCACTCACTGCCACTCCCTCCCTCAACACCACCTCACTCACCCTCATTCACCTCCCACAATACTGTTTTTGCATTTATTCACTATACACAGACGTTATATATACGTATTCACATGTTTTGTTTACCATAACTGTACATCTAAGCTTGTATGGTGAGTAAAGGCACAAAGACGTAGCTACTCACACAGTCAGCTGAGCGGCGGCCGCCCTCAAGGCCAGACGCACTAATATTTCTCCTCCAACAATATTGGTTGTGGTCTTATTACGCTATATACACACATTATATATAAGTATCTACCTGTTTTATTCACCATACCTGTACAAATAAGCTGGTATGGTGTCCAAAGACCATAGTGGCCATCAGTAAACAACATGCCAAGTCGTGCAGACGACGCTCCTCCCTCACCAAAATGGCGGCTCCCAACCTACTCCTCTCGCTGTTATCTCTCACTATACACACGTTATATATAAGTATCTACATTTGTGTTCAACATAGCGAACCACTAAGCTGGTATGGTGAGTGCAGTCAATAAATGGTGGCCACACACAGTCAGAAGACGACGCCAAAACCCTCCCTCCACAGCCTTACTCCTCCCTCCATCGAGCACAGCGCTAAATATCACCACAATCAAGCTGTTATCAGAATCCTGGTCAGTTTTATCACAGTCAGGGGGCTTCAGTAATACTATCACTGCTAAATAATAGCAGTATCATTTATATTTTGGCATTTGTAGGCGATGCTGTGGTCACAAGCTGAACAACAGTGCTGTGAGCTTGTGCTGCGTGCGCCAGCCTTGGTGGCTTGCTCAATACTGACGCTCTAACACCCAAGAATGTTGGCCTGGATTTTTTTTCTAGGTGGCATCTGGCAACTATCGGTCGTGGCTGTACTATAGCTGCCCCTATCCCAGGCGGGGCGTTTAAATTATAGCGCTAGACACGAAATCATATATAAATGATGTGCGCGGTTTCGGTTTTGTCACTGATATCATTTATATATGATATGCGCGGTTTGAGGGTTAATGGACTATTTGATTATCATCATATGATTATGTTCCATGATCATGACACATACTGCATTACTGTATTTAGTCATTGTGGGATGGGTTACTGTATCATGTCACCATTGGATAGGTCACTGTATTATGTCACTGTGGGATGGGGCACTGTATTATGTCACCATGGGATGTGTCACTATATTATGTCACCGTGGGATGGATCACTATTATGTCACCGTGGGATAGGTCACTGTTTCATGTCACCGTGGGATGGATCACTATTATGTCACCGTGGGATGGGTCACTGTATTCATGTCACCGTGGGATGGGTCACTGTATCATGTCACCGTGGGATGGGTCACTGTATTATGTCACCGTGGGATGGGTCACTGTATCATGTCACCGTGGGATGGGTCACTGTATCATGTCACCGTGGGATGGGTCACTGTATCATGTCACCGTGGGATGGGTCACTGTATTATGTCACCGTGGGATGGATCACTGTATTATGTCACCGTGGGATGGGTCACTGTATTATGTCACCGTGGGATGGATCACTGTATCATGTCACCGTGGGATGGGTCACTGTATCATGTCACCGTGGGATGGGTTACTGTATCATGTCACCGTGGGATGGATCACTGTATCATGTTACCATGGGATTGGTCACAGTATCATGTCACCATGGGATGGGTCACTATCATGTCACCGTGGGATGGGTCACTATCATGTCACCATGGGATGGGTTTCTTACTAGAAATGTAACAAAAATCTGAATATTAAATGCTGTAGTAGTTTTTTTTAGCAGCAAAAGGGTTAAACATTGTAGAAAAGATCAATATGGACATAATAATAACATCGAATGTAATAATTAATGTAATAATTACTGTAATACTTATTATTACATTGATCATGGCTAAGCAAGTAAAGGGCTAGTTTGGTGGCTGAAACTGATGCAAACTCAAAAGTTAATTTAATATATATATTTTTTATTAAAATATTGCATTCTAAATTTGTTTATTTTCACACCAGCTGGGAAAATTTCTGGTCTCCTCCTCACATGATGACAGCCTTATCATCAGGACGCCAAAAACTAAAGGAAAAACTATTCCCGATAACGTCATTACTCCGCGCACAGAAATACTGGGTCGGTTTGGAGCCTCAACGCCTTCCACTACCCCCTTCACACCCTCCACCAGTTCCCCGACTTCTGTCACTAAATCTGGACATAGAAAGTAAGCAGCAGAGGTTCCGTCCCATCTGTACACTCACTGTTTATATGTTTTGTAATCCAAGCTGGATTTTATTTTTAGATAAGTTTGTCTTCTATGGTGGTAAGTTATATTGTTGCTCTGAAATATTGCTTATGTAATGTATGTTTATGTATGTGTGTTTGGGTGTTAAGACTCAATGATGGGTTACTGTGTTTTTTTATGTTTATTTAATAGCCTTTGTTACAGCAGTCAGTTGTTGTCATACATTGACAACAACTGAGGAGGCATGTTGTGGCACGTTGTGACAGCTGAGATGAGATCTGTAGCAAGGAGCAGAGAGCTTGAGTGAGGCTGGGGATAGAGAGCTTGAGTGAGACTGGGGACAGAGAGCTCAGATGTGGGGTGAGAGCAGTGGGATCAAAGAGCTCGAATGTGGGATGAAAGCTGGAAGCTCAGATATTGCCATAATCTGGCTGTCTGCTCTGTAGCGAGGCTAAAATGTCTTATGAGAGTAGCAATTGCACTCGACGACTGTTACATTGTTGCTGGTGAATGTCAATGATGTTGAAGATCCGAGGTGTATCTCTAGAGTGTTCGTACAAAACCACAATTCGAGTTAAGCTGACTAAAGATACTTCGTTGTTATTGTTGTTTTAGATTTAGCTACTTAGAACGAAATGTCCATATAGCAGGGGCAATAGTGCTCGTAACTGAGTTCCATTATTCACGATAACCTTGTTGCTGTGATATTTGGGTCAAAGTTTTAAATAAAGGTAGAGTTTCCTTCTTTTCACACTGGTTTTAGTCTTTCGTTTTATTAACATTATCTTGGTGCCAGATATAGATACACTGAGAGCTGGCCACTTGCTCTGGGTGTGTAAACATGACCTGCCAGCTTGGAATATCCTAAAAAACCTTCTAGATAACATGACGCATGAACGGAAAACATCGGTCATTGGAAGCCTACCAGCCATCCAGAAGGAGTGGTAAAGGAACAACAATTGTAATATACCAGGGGCGGAGGCTATAGTCAGGGATGAAACTGAGGCTGAAACTCAGGAAGTTGTAAACTCTGACTCGGTAGGCCCGGATGTGGATGACAGTAAACTAGAAAGTGTAACAGACAGCACTGACAGCTCGGTAGGTACAGACACTACAACGGTTCCCGATAGAGAGAGTCAGAACAGAAGGACAGACTTATGAAATTTATGCAAAGGGCATATGCAGACATAGATATGCTGGTAATAAGAAAGGATTAGAATGCAGTTATCAACATCCCAAAAAATGTTTAAATATGCTTAGGAAAGGTGAGTGTCGATTTGGATCAATATGTAGGTTTTTCCATCCTGAGATGTGCCAAACCTCACTGGAGGACAGAAAATGCTATGACCTCAGCTGCCCATACTTTCACGTGAAAGGCACGGAACGCTACATAAAGAGTGGCAAGCAGGATAATGAATTTGGAGGAAATTCGATAAATTTTTTATACCAGACCGAAAGAGAATTCAAAAGGAGGAGCATGGAGAATGTATGGAACTGGATGCCAGACCCACTTGCATACCAGAATTACAGATACAACTACACACCGAAAGGGAACCACAACTACAACAGGCAACTGCCCTACAACAATCAGCACGGTCAGAACAAACTCAATATGTCCACGCATATGGGCTTGCACAAAAGTCTCCCAGTCAAACTATCACTAACAGAGTAACCTCATTCATCTTTGCCAACATACAAGGACTGAAAACAAGAACAAACAATAAAGTACAGTTCATAAATGGCCTCCTCACGGAGTCAAAGAGTATTGGAGCTTTCACAGAACCCATGCAGGGAATTCTTGGACAGTGAGATCTGGATTCCAGNATGCCTAATTATTTCAATGTCTCTGATTGATTTTTCGTAGTTTTTTTGGCTGTTATATTATTCAATAGTGTGTAGTGTGATATTTATATAATGAAATGGTGAATCATCGCTGTACTCAAAATATGGGTGTGCTTATTGTTGATTCAATTATGTTCATCAAACAGTGAACAAATACTTTGTCGGTTGTTACACTATATACACAGGTTATATATAATTATCTGCATGTTTTGTTCACCATAACGAACCACTAAGTTGCTATTATGAGTCAAAAAGTAACGAGGAGTGACCGCCGTGTACCAGCCAGCCACTCACGCCCTCCCTCAAGTCATCTGACTCGCCCACATTCTCCTCCACAATACTGTTTTTGCTTTTATTCACTATATACAGACGCTATATATAAGTATCTACATTCGTGTTCACCATAACGAACCACTAAGTTGGTATGCTGAGTGGCAGTGGCAGCCCGCCACTGGCTGCCACTGCCACTGATGGACCTCACAGTCAGCTGATGGCTGCCGCCTCTCAAGGCCACAGCACTATATTTCTCCTCCAACAATACTGCTTGTGGTGTTATTCGCTATATACACACATTATATATAAATATCTACCGTTTTATTCACCAAACTTGTACAAGTAAACTGGTATGGTGCCCAAAGACGTGATACCAGTAAACAACACGATAATTCCTGCAGACGACTCCTTTCACCAAAATGGCGGCTCCCAACCTCCTACTCTTGCTGTTTATACTCTCTATACACACGTTATATATATCTACATTTGTGTTCACCATAACGAACCACTAAGCTGGTATGGTGAGTGCAGTCAATAAAAGGTGGCCACACACAGTCAGATAACAACGCCACCACCCTCCTCCCACAGCATTACTCCTCCCTCCATGGAGCACAGCGCTAAATATCATCACAATCCTCTTATTATCAGACCCATGGTCAGTTTTTTCATCACAGTCAGGGTCTTCTGTAATAATATTATCGCTACATAATAGCATGAACAAGTATATTATGGCATTTTTAGGCGATGCTGTGGTCACAAGCTGAACAGCAGTGCTGTGAGCTCATGCTGCGTGCGTCAGGCTTGGTAGCTTACGCGATACTGAGGCCCCCTAACACCCGGGAGTTTGGCCCACGATTTTTTTAAAAATGGCATCTGTTTACAGAGCCCTGATGAAGGTGTGGTGAACCCCGTGTATCCGCGGCCGTTTAAATCTTGCGTAGTACTCCAACGCATCATATGATGCGATGCGCAATTTTTGCAAGTCGGTCAACGCATCATATGATGCGATGCGCAGTTGAAGGGTTAACCAGGATTCTGATAATAGCAGCATTGTCATTAGAATTATGATGTGTGTAGTATGCTGGAAGGAGGAATGTTGGTGAGGGAGGTAGAGTCATCAGCTGGCTGGTGTATGGTGGCCGCTATTACTGTTTGGACTCACCATACCAGCTAGTGGTCCATTATGGTGAACAGAGATGTAGATACCTATGTATAACGTGTGTATAGTGTAATAACCAGTTAAAAGAAAGCTGAGAGGAGGTATCCTGGCAGTGAGGTAGTGTCTCAGTTGACTGTGTGGCGGCTGATATTACTGTTAGGACTTACCATACCAGCTTGGTAATTACCTAAGTGTAGTTACAGGATGAGAGCTACACTCGTGGTGTCCCGTCTTCCCAGCACTCTTTGTCGTATAACGCTTTGAAACTACTGACGGTTTTGGCCTCCACCATCACCTCACCTAACTTGCTCCAACCGTCTACCACTCTGTTTGCAAAAGTGAATTTTTTTTTATTTCTTCAGCTTTATTTAGCTAGTTTAAATCTACGACCTTGTTCTTAACCCCTGGGCTGCTATTGTGATTTTAGTTTGCAACACGCCTAGGCGCAAGAAAAAATTACAATTTTTTTTTTCGTCTTTATATAAGTGTTCATTTGTGTTCACTGATCACTGGGAAAAGAAAATTTTACTTACCAATGTCGTAAATGAGCTGAAAAGTTGGGTGATGACGTCAAATCAAGTGCGCGCTCAAGCAGTGTGCGTCCCGAGACGTCGCGCGTCTCAAGCAGCTGGCTGCGTTTCAAGCAGCCAGAGTTGCCACAAATTTATTTTTGCAACATTGTTTACAGTTTCTAGGTGTATTTTACCACAATTTTTTTAATTTAGATTGTTCAAAGTATGTCACCTGATGTTGTATTATACAGAGCACCACTTGGTTTCCAAACCCCTTGGGACGAGACCTGTCGGTTAGCATGTAAGTTCGTATACGAGAAATGGAGGAAAAAAATAGAAAAAAAATATGAAAACTCTAAGGGGAAAAATCGACAGGTTCATAGCGTAAATGGGACCGTATTTTGTTTGTACTCGCCAATAATTGAAGTTCTGATCTGCTGATGTTGATGATCGATGCTGTTGAAGCATAGTTATTTACATGGAAGAGGTGGTGGTGGTGGATGTTGATGGTGTTGGGTTGACTGAAGTTGTTGGGTTGACTGGGTCAACATACGATGAGTCAGGTGCAGGTGATGCAATGCGAGCTTTCTTGGAAGCCATTGCAAAAGACTCTTTAATTGACATTTGTATCATTCCTTGGCTCTTGTTTTTTAAAACTTCATATACAAATTGTACAGAGTCATCATGTCCTAGTTTCAAACTCGCTGTAACTCGTGTCCATAAATGCCAGAATGTCTTCAAAATTTTGCTGAACTTTTTCCATATTACAATTTTCCTTTAACGTTTCTTCATCCTCTTCCTATTCCTCTCCATCTTCATTACACTCTTCTGGCTTTTTGGCTGTACTTACTAATTCTATAATTTCATCATCAGTCATGTTTCGATTGTTTGGGGCTTCTTCATCAAAATCTATCCATCTATCTATGTCATCTTTTATTGTTTCAGTCACCAGTTCTGCTCTCAGCTCAGTGGACTTAATCCCCTTGACATAGGCTAGGAATTCCTCTCTTAATTTTTTCTCTTGCTAACTTTCTTCACCACAAATCCTTCAAAATCTGCCTCGTCATCTTCCTCAGGAAACAGACTTGACGTGGTTATCTTGAGGTTATCTTGAGATGATATCGGGGCTTTTTAGTGTCCCCACGGCCCGGTCCTCGACCAGGCCTCCACCCTCAGGAAGCAGCCCGTGACAGCTGACTAACACCCAGGTACCTATTTTACTGCTAGGTAACAGGGGCATAGGGTGAAAGAAACTCTGCCCATTGTTTCTCGCCGGCACCTGGGATCGAACCCAGGATCACAAGTCCAGCGTGCTGTCCGCTTGGCCGACCGGCCCCCGACGTGGGCCAAAGTTTTTTTCCAACCGTTTCTTAGTGTTGTCTGCTTTACCTTATCTCATGCACTAGCAATAGTCCAGATAGCTGACTTTATTGTGAAGACTTTATAAAAGTCCTTAATTGTTCCAAGCTGATTATTAAGACATTTGGCAAATATGCTCTTGTAATGGTGTTTAAGGTTCTTAATTATTCCTTGATCCATGGGTTGGATCACTGAAGTTGTGTAATTACCTAAGTGTAATTACCTAAGTGTAGTTACAGGATGAGAGCTACGCTCGTGGTGTCCTGTCTTCCCAGCACTCTTTGTCATATAACGCTTTGAAACTACTGACGGTCTTGGCCTCCACCACCTTCTCCCCTAACTTGTTCCAACCGTCTACCACTCTGTTTGCGAAAGTGAATTTTCTTATATTTCTTCGGAATCTGTGTTTAGCTAGTTTATATCTATGACCTCTTGTTCTTGAAGTTCCAGGTCTCAGGAAATCTTCCCTATCGATTTTATCAATTCCTGTTACTATTTTGTATGTAGTGATCATATCACCTCTTTTTCTTCTGTCTTCTAGTTTTGGCATATTTAATGCCTCTAACCTCTCCTCGTAGCTCTTGCCCTTAGTTCTGGGAGGCACTTAGTAGCATGTCTTTGCACCTTTTCCAGTTTGTTGATGTGCTTCTTAAGATATGGGCACCACACAACCGCTGCATATTCTAGCTTTGGCCTAACAAAAGTCGTGAACAATTTCTTTAGTATATCGCCATCCATGTATTTAAACGCAATTCTGAAGTTGGAAAGCGTGGCATAGGCTCCTCGCATAATATTCTTTATGTGGTCCTCAGGTGATAGTTTTCTATCTAGAACCACCCCTAGATCTCTTTCTGGGTGTTGGGTGGCAAGAACGTTCCAATCATATTGCCATTTACTAGCTCACCTCGTGGATGCATTGAACTGTTATCTAGCAGCAGCACAACTTTGCTGTTTTGCGGGAAACCAACACTTTTGAGATGCTCCTTCACCTCTGGTACAAAGTTCTTATTAAACCACTCGACAAATATTACTCGAGACATCCACGCACTTGGCTGGTCCTTATAAATCACAGGGAAGCACCTGGCTGACTTTAAAGCCCTGGGGTTTTTACTAATTCCAATCACAAGTAATTTTAATTTGTGCGTGCCAGCTGCATTTGCACAGCACAACAAAGAAATTCTCTGTTTGTTCTGTTTATAACCACCTGAAGGATCGTCCTCACCACTATGAGCCATCGTGTCTGTGGGAAGCATATGCCAGTACAAACCTGTCTCATCAGCATTATAAATTTGCTCTGGAGATAAATTTTGTTCCTGTACCATCTCCGCAAATTTACTTACATACTCATCAGCACCAACAATATAAGCAGATTGTCTTTCACCATGCACTTTAATGAACCTAATGCCATGACAGGTTTTAAAACTTCTGAGCCATACAAACCTGTATGCACACTTTTGAGTAATTTTCATTGCTTGGTGAAATTCACGCGCCTTTTCCATGAGCAGTCAGCCTGCCACTGGCTTCTTCGTCACCTCACGTCTCTGTTTGTATCACTCCCACACTGCGTTATCAATACTCTCTACCTTTGCTTTACTTACTACCTTTCTATTTCGTATTGCTTTATCACTTTCACTTCTAGAGAAATAGTAAAAAATGATAGGTTTAGCCTTAAGAAGATTAGGTTTAGCCTTAAGAAGATTAGGTTTAGCCTTAAGAAGATCAAAAACAGTACTTTTACTAATGCCATATTCAACGCACATGACACTTCTCGGGTCACCGCTCTCCACCTTCTTAATTATTTCAACTTTCTTCTCAAATGTCATCACTGACCTTTTTCGTTTACGTAACCCGCTTGTAGATGCTTTCACTGACACAATGCGTGCATTTGGAGTTGACATGGTGCACAGATGTTCCTTGATTGTGCTGATATGTAAAACAAAGTCACGGAATGAACACTCCAATCTCGTGACAAATTCAAACAATGGGAACAATAGGTTGGAGTCTGTGACGTCACAGGGTAGCAGGCAGCGCCCGACACGGTCAGTGGGCAAACTAAACCATTTCCCACCCACCCACCTACCACCACAGGCCGGCGCGACGCTTGGCTGACCGCTTCCTCACCCGAACTTGGTTTGTGTAGGGTAACCCCAACCCCGACTGGCGTGAGGCTTGGCGGACTACTTCCTACCCGAACTTAGTTCGTGTAGCGTGACTCCCCAACCCCAATCGGGAAACTGGAAGTTTCGGATAACTAAAGTTCGGGAACCAAGTGGTGGTCTGTAATACAACTTTCATACATTCAATAAACACTCACATATTAGTGTCACAATTATGCACACACAAATGTTTTCTTTTACAACATATATAATAAGTTTTCAGATTTTTCATCAATATATACATGCACTCACTCAATAAGAACAAGTTTTTGCACCATTATTGGACATTTAGAAATCCTTGAGACAGCGGTAGTCGTTGAAGCAGTTGACATGACACAAAGAGACGGCACACACTTCGCACCATTCTAGAAAGTTACAAAGTGATGAGGATGGGAAAATGTGGTTGTTAAGACGAGATCTTTCAAGAGAAGACAGAGAGAAGCTGAAACTGAACCTCGCAGAGGCAAAACGTTTAAATGAGAGCAGGAATGAAGAAGAAATCAATTCTTTTTTCTACTAAGTGTTAGGGGTAGGCAGACCAGTAAAGTGGTACATAAAGGCAAACCAACAAAATCAATAGAGAGAGGGGGAGTGAAGAATAAGGAGAGGGGGAACAAGTTCCTGAAGATTGCATACACCAACATAGATGGAGTAAGATCGAAGATATTGGAGTTAAGTGATGTAATACAGATGCAGACACCAGACATTGTTGCACTCACAGAGACAAAACTTGAAGATGATATTTTAAATGAGGTCATATTCCCAAGGGGCTACTCAATTTGGAGAAGGGACAGAAAAATTAGGAAAGGCGGTGTGGCGTTGCTGTGCTGGTGAAAGAACACATAAAGGTGAAGGAAATAATGACTGCCAATCCACAAGAGGTTGACATAATAGCACTAGAGATCTGCCATGAAGATGATAAACTAATGGTCATAAATGCATATAGTCCACCACCAAGCAGCACATGGTCAAAGGAGGAGCTAGATAGTAAACGAGAAGGTCTTATAACAATAATGAGAGAGATTATAGCGAGAGCGGATAACGATAGGTCACGACTGTTGATAGTTGGTGACTTCAACTTGAAATCCATAGACTGGGAAGCATATGAAGCTAAAACAGAAGATTTTGGACCTGTAAATTTGTAGACCTCATCCTGGAAACATTCTTGTATCAACATGTTAAACAAGCTACGAGGATGAGGGAAGGGGACGTTCCCTCCATGCTAGATTTGATATTTACCAGGAAGGAGGAAGAAGTATTTGACATTCAGTACCTTCCTCCCTTGGGTAAAAGTGACCATGTCTTTTTGGGAATAAAGTATGCAATGCGTTATAATCTGGAAGAAAATAAGGAGGATGAAGCAGTTGAAAAACCTGACTTCAAGAGAGGACATTATGGCAACCTTAGAAATTTTTTTAGTGAGTATAATTGGACAGACTTGTTGCTAGGCAAGGAAGTGAATGAGATGTATGTCAAGTTTTGTGAAATATATGATAAAGGCACAAACAAATTTATACCAAAACAGAGATGCAGAACTAGGAAACAGGATTGGTTCAATAGGAATTGCGAGAGGGCCAGAGACCAAAAGACACAAAAATGGAATCAATACAGGAAGAGGCCAAACCCCAAACATACAAACGATACAAAGATGCGAGAAACAACTACACAGCAGTGAGGAGAGAGGCAGAAAGAAATTTTGAAAAAGGGATTGCAGACAAATGTAAAACAGAACCAGGTCTATTCTATAAATTCATAAACAACAAATTGCAGGTAAAGGATAATATTCAGAGGTTGATAATGGGAAATAGATTCACGGAAAATGAAAAGGAAATGTGTGAAACACTAAACGAAAAGTTCCAAAGTGTGTTTGTACAAAATGAAATCTTTAGGGAACCAGACACAATAAGAATTCCAGAGAACAACATAGAGCACATAGAGGTGACTAGAGACGAAGTGGAAAAAATGCTCAAGGAGCTAAGTAAGAACAAGGCAGTTGGTCCAGATGGAGTTTCACCATGGGTTCTGAGAGAATGTGCACCTGAGCTCAGCATTCCACTTCAGCTGATTTTTCAGGCATCCCTGTTTACAGGAGTTGTAGCTGATGTGTGGAAAAAGGCTAACATAGTTCCAATCTACAAAAGTGGAAGCAGGGAAGACCCCCTTAATTATAGACCTGTATCATTGACAAGTGTAATAGTCAAAATATTGGAAAAAATAATTAAAACTAAATGGGTAGAACACCTGGAGAGAAATGATATAATATCAGACCGACAGTATGGTTTTCGATCTGGAAGATCCTGTGTAACGAACTTACTCAGTTTTTATGATCGAGCAACAGAGATTTTACAGGAAAGAGATGGTTGGGTTGACTGCATCTATCTGGACCTAAAAAAGGCTTTCGACAGAGTTCCCCATAAGAGGTTGTTCTGGAAACTGGAACATATTGGAGGGGTGACGGGTAAGCTACTAACATGGATGAAAAATTTCCTAACTGACAGAAAAATGAGGGCCGTAATCAGAGGCAAGGTATCGGATTGGAGGAATGTCACGAGTGGAGTACCACAGGGTTCAGTTCTTGCACCGGTAATGTTCATTGTCTACATAAACGATCTACCAGAGGGATTACAGAATTACATGAACATGTTTGCTGATGATGCTAAGATAATAGGGAAGATAAGAAACCTAGATGATTGTCATGCCCTTCAAGAAGACCTGGACAAAATAAGTATTTGGAGCAACACTTGGCAAATGGAATTTAATGTGAATAAATGCCATGTTATGGAATGTGGAATTGGAGAACATAGACCCCACACAACCTATAAATTATGTGAGAAATCTTTAAAGAATTCTGATAAAGAAAGGGATCTAGGGGTGGTTTTAGATAGAAAACTGTCACCTGAGGACCACATCAAGAACATTGTGCGAGGAGCCTATGCTACACTTTCTAACCTAAGAATTGCTTTTAAATACATGGATGGAGAAATACTAAAGAAATTGTTCACGACTTTTATTAGACCAAAGCTGGAATATGCAGCGGTTGTATGGTGCCCATATCTTAAGAAGCACATCAACAAACTGGAAAAGGTGCAACGACATGCTACTAAGTGGCTCCCAGAAATGAAGGACAAGAGCTATGAGGAGAGGTTAGAGGCATTAAATATGCAAAAACTAGAAGATAGAAGAAAATGAGGCGATATGATCACTACGTACAAAATAGTAACAGGAATTGATAAAATCGACAGGGAAGATTTCCTGAGACCTGGAACTTCAAGAGCAAGAGATCATAGATTTAAACTAGCTAAACACAGATGCCGAAGAAACGTAAGAAAATTCACCTTCGCAAATAGAGTGGTAGACGGTTGGAACAAGTTAAGTGAGAAGGTGGTGGAGGCCAAGACCGTCAGTAGTTTCAAAGCGTTATATGACAAAGAGTGCTGGGAAGACGGGACACCACGAGCGTAGCTCTCATCCTGTAACTACACTTAGGTAATTACACCAATTTACATTTCTGTGGTCTTATGTGCTTTTACAAACCATGCACTCATGCTGGGCTATTGCACGCTTTCCAAATGGTGGCAAATTTTTTAATCTGTGTACTTGAAATCCCTCCCTGTAAGTAAGCCTGGATGTAGCAGCATGGTGCAATATGGGGTTCTGATTGTGTCTTTGTATGCCAGGAATGTCTTTGCTAAACTTGTTAGTAACTGTGTCACACCTGAAAAACTAAACACACGGAATGGTGGTTTATGACTTGTTTTCATCAGATACATATAGTATTTAAACTGTTCAGCATGGTTACGTCAACAAGGTGAAAAGACCAGCATATTGAGTGTAATGAAATGCCATTTTCTGGGTGAGACCCAGAGGCTCCCTGGAGTTATCCAGGCTGATATGTATCTATTAGCTTTCTGGCATCAAAGTGCATGTAGTTCTTGCCTACCAGGGATCACGTACCAGAACCTGGCCCCCTCAGAGAGGCACAAGGAGCAATGGCCTATAGAAACCCCCGTGTGGTTGGGAGCATTCTGTGTCTGCCATCGACCAGGTCTGGCACCCAGAAAGATAGGCGCCCCAAAACAAACCCCTATTCTGGTGAAAATATTGCTACTGAAAACCGAACGAGTGGACAGAACTCCCCAAACAAAAATTTGCAAATGATCATGACATTATCACGTTGCCGTACCGCTATCTGCGTACCCCCCTCCCCAGGAGGGGGAAGGGGAAGCCCCAGCTCTTGCACCTAGCATGCCACCCACAGCACACCCCAAGTTAGGCCGAGTTTTACCTGTAAGCGTGCCCCTACCACCTGCACTCAAATATTTATACTCTTTCCAATTTTGTCAACTCGATTTTTGTGCTACGTTGTTCATTTTGGTATTAAATTGTTCACAATCGAAAGACACACATTTCCGAACTACAGAGCACCACTTGGTTTCTGAACTTTAGTTATCCTTAACTTCCAGTTTCTCGATTGGGGTTGGGGAGTTATGCTACACAAAGTTTGGGTAGGAAGCGGTCTGCCAAACGATGCACCGACCTATGGTGGTGGGTGGGAGATGGTCCAGTTTGCCCACTGACCGTGGGCGCCACCACTCTAGAATGCCTTCTACACTGTGACTTCACAGATTCACGGCCTATTATTCCTATTACAGTATTTTGAATTGTCACGAGGCTGGAGTGTTCATTCTGTGATTTCGTTTTACGTATTTGCACAATCAAGTAACATCTGTGCACCATGTCGGCTCCAAATGCACGCATTGCATCAGTGATGGCTAGCTGGTGGGTGGATGGATGGGGGAGCTTAGGTGGGAGGCAGTGTGAGAGAGAGGGGGATAATTATTGAGAAAGGGAGGGAGGGGGAGGTAAGGAGAGATGCTAGGAGGTAGGCAGGAAGGGAGGGAAGTAGTGATGATGATGGGAGAATTAGGGACGGAGGGGGGCAGGCTGGCAGGCAGGCTGGATGGCAGGCAGACAGGCTGGATGGCAGGCAGACAGGCTGGATGGCAGGCAGGCTGGATGGCTGGCGGGCAGGCAGGCTGGATGGCAGGCAGGCTGGATGGATGACAGGCTGGATGGCAGGCAAGCAGTCTCACAGGCTGGATGGATGGCAGGCAGGCTGGATGGCTGGCAGGCAGGCTGGATGGCAGGCAGGCTGGATGGCAGGCAGGATGGCTGGCAGGCAGGCAGGCAGGCAGGCAGGCTGGCTGGCAGACTGGCAGGCAGGCAGGCAGGCTGGCTGGCAGACTAGCAGGCAGGCAGGGAGGAATGGGTGTTGAGGTGAACTGTGAACTTTGAGATGGGATGTAGGGGGGTTGGGGGTGGAGGAGTGTGTCGGTGGTGGGGGAGGGACCAGCTCACTCTGATAAGTCTAAACCACTCTCCACCCGATGCAGTAGTCAGATTTATTTGTTAAATTCAGTACATCATCATCATATATTTTTGGCAGATTGGCAGAGAGAGAGGCAGGCAGACTAGCAGGCAGGCAGATTGGCTGGCAGGCAGATTAGCAGGCAGGCAGGCAGGCAGACTTGCAGGCAGGCAGGCAGGCAGGTAGACTGGCTTGCAGGCAGCCTGGCAGGCAGGCAGGTAGATTGACAGGCAGACAGGGAGGAATGGGTGTTGAGGTGAACGTGACCTTTGAGATGGGATGTAGGGGGGTGGGTGGTGGGGAAGGGACCAGCTCACTCCGATAAGCCTAAACCACGTTCCGCCCATTACAGTAGTCAGATTTGTTTGTTAATTTCAGTACATCATATTTATTTCTGGAGGGGGGGGGGGGAGCCCCGTCGGCTCCCTGGAGCTATCCAGGCTGAATGGATATGTATAGCTTTCTGGCATCAGTCAATGCATGGAGCTCTTGCCTACCGGGGACCACGAGCCAGAACCTGGCCCCCTCTAGAGGCACGAGGAGCAATGGCTTATAGAGACTTCCCCCCCTTTATTATTGGGAGCATTCTATGTCTGCCATCGACCGGGATAGGCACCCAGAAAAGTAGGCGCCCCAAAACAAACCCCTATTCTGGTAAAACTATTGCAACCAAAGACCGAACAAGTAGACAGAATTCCCAAATGAAAACTTGCAAATGAGCATGATGTCATCACGTTGCCGTGCCGCTGTCTGCGCAATCCCCCCTCCCTGGGAGGAGGAAGGGGTAGCCCCCAGATCTAACCGTCGGCGACCTACCCTACAGTTCTTGGCTGATGGGAGTCTAGTGCGGTCATACCTCTGGCTCCAGTGTTTTGTTACAGTTCTGTGCCTTGTGGTGTGAGCTGTCCCTTCCGGTGGTGCTTGGGCTAGGAGTGATACTCTACGGTACTCGGGGTGCATGCGCCTAGGGTTTCCTTCCCTAGGTGCCCTGTAAGTACTGCCCTTGGGGCTTGGGGCCACCTTCCACATCACCTCGGGATCTACCTCCGCTATGCTGTTTACTGCTCTGTATTTGGCCGCCCTTGGGGTCAGCTGGTTTTTTTCTTGTCCTTGTTTGTCTCTGGGTAGGGGGTAGTTTTTGTCACTGGCAGGGGCACGGGGTACTGCACAGCAAATTTTCATCTATAACAGCCGCTGGCTCTGTTCCTCATGGGTATCTTGTCCTCTTGTGGGGTTTTTCCTTTGTTTTTGTTTTCTGCCTGGTGGTGGTGGGGGGGGGGAGGGGTTTCTCCCCGTGTTGTCCCCCTTCTCTGTTCTTGGGGTTATTGTATCCATCTACCTTGTTTTGGTGGTCCACCCCCATTGGCCCCCGTGAGTGTACACTACCCGGGTTTCAGCTATAGAAGTTTTGTTGGTTGATTGGGCGCCGGTTCGCAGTACCCTGCCTGGGCTTCCCTTAGCGTGTATCAAGGCTAAGGGCCCTGGAAACCCCACGGGGGCTATGTGGTCTGAGGATGTGACCCCTAGTCCCCCTCCCCCCTCGCTTCTTGTGAGTTTGAAGGTTGCTCTGTCCCCTTGTCTTTGGGGGACACTCGCCGGTTTCTCCTCCCCCATGCTGCCTGTTGGGTTGGTGATTGTTTTTGACCCGGAGTCGTGCGATGTTGTGTTGTCTGTACGTACTCCAGTTCACCCAGGCTACTGGGCCTGGTATGCGGGTGCGGGCAGATGAGGCGTTGCATGCTAGATTTAGGCTGCTGCAACGTGCTAGGTTGGTTGCTGCCCCGGATGCCCCGAGACTGTCCCGTTTTAGTTATAGGAACCCGGACTTGGAGGTGGGAGTTGCTTCGGCTCTGGTTCCATCCGCCCCTTCTGTTGTTCATTTGGTTCCCCCCCCCCCCTGCTTCCGGAGTTATCCTGAGGTTATCTTGAGATGATTTCGGGGCTTTAGTGTCCCCGCGGCCCGGTCCTCGACCAGGCCTCCACCCCCAGGAAGCAGCCCGTGACAGCTGACTAACACCCAGGTACCTATTTTACTGCTAGGTAACAGGGGCATAGGGTGAAAACTCTGCCATTGTTTTCTCGCTGGCGCCTGGGATCGAACCCAGGACCACAGGATCACAAGTTCCGCGTGCTGTCCTCTCGGCCGACCGGCTCCCGTAGTTAGGGCAGGGTTTAGTTGGTTTGGAGACTCGGGCGGTCTCGGGAGTGTCCCCTTCTGGGGCTGCGGCGGAGGCATTCGAGCCTGGTCCTTCTGCTGGAGCTTCTGGGTCTGGCCAGTGGACCCCTTCGTTCTTGCTTTTTCGGCTGCTCCCGCCTTTTCTTTAGGGGGGGGGGGGTCAGGAGGATGGCTTGGCCCCGGGTCCTCAGGGTGAGGTTCCTGGGGGTTGGGGGAGGGGTTGGCTTGGGGGCCTTGGGCCCCGTTGGACCCCGCTTGGGTTTTTCTACTTTCTGAGCGGGGCTTGGTGTTACAAGGAGAGGGGTTCTCTTTCACTCCCTCTGCGTACGAATTGGACTTGGTGTCCACCCCTCCCGGGTTCGGTTCCATGATCCCGCAGGTTCTTTGGTTCCGTCTTTCTGGAGGTTTCCGGCTTCCTGTGTTTCGTCTTTGGAGGTGCGGGAAGCCTTGGGGGCTTACCTCCTGTGAGACCTGGATTATGCTTTTGTGATGGATCCGTGTTCTTTCGTGTACGGATCTTCTGGTTCGTACTGCATTTGTTATGAAGTTCTGGAGTCGTCCTGGTTGGCAGACTGTCCTCTCTTTTCGTTGGAGGCTTGGCACACGTTTTGTTGGTCCCACGTGCTTGAGTGGCGAGAGACTTCTACAGCGTTCCAGGTTTTCCTGGGGAGTGAATTTGAGCATCTTAATGCTTGTTTGTTCGCTCCTGCCCTTCCACGGGATGTTGGTGTCATGCAGCTTCACGTGCAGGTTCCTTCCCTTTCGGCTGCCTTGGTTGTCAAGGATTTGCAGACTCGTGACCTGCTTGCTTTGGCCCTACGTTTCTTTTCCCTCCTTGAGCTGTCCTCGGATTGGCTTAAGTTGGATGTGGGAGCACTCTGGGCCGCTGCCGGGTCTGGTGCGCTGCCCTCTGACATGGGGGTGTTGTCTGCTTTGTTGATGCTTTTGCGCCCATCCTGCGTGATGCGGTTTCGTGGTTCCCCCTTCCCCGGGAGAGGAAAGTGGGAGCCCCAGACCCCTTGCACTGGCGATCCACCCTACAGTTCTTCGGCTGATGGGATACGGCATGGTCATGTGGCTCCAGCTCCAGATTCTTGTACTGTGCTGTCTTTTGTTTCTGTACAGCTCTTATGGTGGCATGTGAGCTGGGAGTAATGTTCACAGGTACTCGGGCTGCATGTGCTTAGGGTCACCTTCCCCTGAGTGCCCTGTAAGTACCGCCCTAGGGCTTGGGTTCTCTTCCACAAGTCACCTTGGGTCTACCTCTGTTGGTCTTTTGCTGCTTGGTGATTAACCACCCCGAGTGTTTTGGGGGGGGGGTTTCTATCCTTGTTTGCTCTAGGGTAAGAGGTAGTTTTTGCACTGGTAGGGCGTGGGGTACTGCGCAGCTAGTTTTTGCCTATAACAGTGGGTGGCTCTGTTCCTTCTGGGTACTCTGTCCTCTTGCGAGTTTTTTTTTTGTTTTGTTTTTGCCTGGGGGATGGGGGGGGGGGTTGCTTTGGTGTTCCCCTGAACTTTTGTCTATTTTCGTTGCCCGCCACGGCTTCGGCTGCCAGGGATGCGTTTGGGTTGATCCGGTTTCCCTCCTTTCCTCTTCCCGGGCTTGGGTCTCTCACGTCATCCGCAGGGTTAAGTCTAGCCAGCCTGCAGTCTATCCCCATGCCCACGACGTTCGTAAGTTTGCTGCCTTAGTTGCCGTCTTTGGCAACATGTCTTGGGTTGACATTTGGGCACGAGGTTTTTGGCGGTCGAACAGGGTTCGGGCTGCATGCTATCTCGTGAATGTTCCTGGGCCTAGTCGGGCCTGCATTGCCTTGGGTCGGCGGTTGCAGCCAGATGTCTCGACTTCGTGTTGAGGAGTGAGGACTGATTGCCTCCCGGGTAAGTCCCTGTTTTTCCTTGTCTTTGCATAGTTAGGGGAGCCAACAGGGTTCCCCCTCAGAAAACCAGCATTGAGTGTAATGAAACGCCATTTTCTGGGCGAGTCCCAGAGGTTCCCCGGTATCCCTCCCTCCCTCCGACTGGCGGTGTTTTTCGTGTATTTTGACATCCAGGCTAAGAACTGGTAGTTGCATCGCCGGTGCAGGGTCTGGGGCTCCCCGGCTTCCCTCTCACGGGGAGTGGGTGAAGGTTTGCGCAGACAGCGGCGCGGCAACGTGATGACGTCATGCTAGTTTTCTATTTTTTGTTTGAAGAGTTCTGTCCACTCGTTCGGTTTTCGGTACCAATAGTTTCACCAGAATAGGGGTTTGTTTTGGGATGCCTACCTTTCTGGGTGTTGGACCCAGTCAATGGCAGACATAGAATGCTCCCAACAACATGGGGGGTTTCTATAGGCCATTGCCTCTCAAGTTTCTCTGAGGGGGCCAGGTTCTGGCTCATGGTCCCCAGTAGGCAAGAACTCCATGCACATATGGGTCTGCACTCCAACTCACCTAATATTGGGCGCTATGTAGATAACGCCATCTGCTGGTGGTGACATGGTGACGTGGTGTCGGTGGAAGGCTCTAGTTTCCTGCCCCAGTCAGAAGAGGGGTCGATGTGGATGACCTCTGGTGGGTGGCGTATCAATATGAGCGCCATCTAGGTTGTGGCTACAAGTCACAATGTCAAGTTCCTGGTGAATGAGTGTTATCCCAGATTCACCCAGTGTACCGTCCATCGAATTAATGATGTTTTATGTCTACAGAGGTGACATTTGGAGGCAATTGCACCAAGGAGGACAGTTCACCTTGGACAGTCCTGAACTCTTGGCTTTGTCTTACGAGAGGACTAAGTGGCCGCCGTCGGTCAAGAGCAGTATGTTTGCTGCTGATGAATGCAGTGTTATTTGGACCGGCGTACCCAAGATTGGCCAGGAAGAGTTACACGATGACAGTGGTGCGTCTGTCGTATAGTGCTGCTAGCAAGACACTAGAGGCTTCTGCCAGCGGTGTTAACAACCCCCTGTATTTCATTGCTTGAGACCCCTATCAGCGTGTTGTTGAACCCTCTGCCAGTGTGGGTACCTGGAGAGCGGAAGTGGGGGTATTAGCACATCGTATATGAAAATACGGTGTGTGTGGATTGGCCCATGTAGAAGATGAACCCACCGGTGTTTGCCAATAGGTGTGTACAATGCATTCCTGGGAAGTGGATTCACTGGAATTGATGAACACTGTATATGTTATGTGTCCTTTGTGAAAGACACTTTGTATATACGTAGAGTAATAATGTAATATAATATATATAGTGGTGACGGTGAATGTATTGGTGAAGGGAATTGTGTCTTGCTTATCCCCCCTCTTATTTATGCATTGCACTACTGCTTGATACAGCCAGTTTCTTGAAAGCTTACTACTGACTTAGGATCGAATATAGAAAAAGAGGTTATAACATCTTGAACCCAGTTACTGGCCCATAGTGGCCATAACAATGAGTGAGGTGTTAACCAGGGGGTTAGCAACAGGGAGCCACTGATGAAGCCATCCCCAAAATAACAGTGAAGCAAACACCATCAGCAGACTTCGCCTCATCCAAAAACAGAGCAGTTGTGAGTGGACTTAATAACCCTCCAGACATGATAGTTACCTTGAACAAATCCACAAGGGCTGTGATGAGGGTTTGAACTTACGCTCAGGATGATCCCAGACACGCCTTAGTCGACTATGCCATGACATGGTTAAAAGAATTGCAACTGGGAGTGCTACTGCCCTCACACAAATCCCACAGCCGACAAACCGGGGTTTTATACAATTCCCCTATGCACCCGGGCTCTGTCAACCAAATGTTTTATTTGTTCATTTGATGAATCACGCTATTGTGATTTCTGTGTGTATTGAGGTAAGGGCGAAGAGGTAAAACATTTGGTTGACAGACCCTGGGTGCATGGGGGGAATTGTGTAAAACCCCAGTCTGTGTCTCGGAGAGGCTGCGGGATTCGTGTGAGGGCAGTAACACTCCCGGTTGCAATTCTTTTAACTATGTCATGGCATAGTCGACTAAGGCGCGTCTGGGATCATCCCGGACTTAAGTTGAAACCTTCTTCACGGCCCTTGTGGATTTGTTCATTTGATGTATCACACTATTATGATTTCTGTGTGTATTGTAGTTACCTTGTTTGGGCATGAGCCCACTCTGACTCGGGCACAAACCCTTTTTTTTTGGACTCTGGGACCTTCTGGCCCACTCTTTGCAGAGGACTTGCGGCGGTAGTTTCTTTGCTCTGCGGCATATTTAATGTGTAGTCTTCCGGCAATTTTCCTCATGTTGTGCTTTGCGGCGTTTGTCGGATATTTGAGCATACCCCAGAAATAAGTAGCATTTGACCATTCCCAAGGATGTCACCCACAACAGTCGAATACCACCCAGGTTCCTAATCACTGCTAGGTGAACAGAGGCAACTGGTATAAGTAAACTTGCCCATACTTCTTGCCTTGCCTGTATGAGTGTTCAGCTGGGTGGGTAGGTTTTAGTGAATATATATACTCACCTATTTGCACTTGTGGGGGTTGAGCTTTGGCTCTTTGGTTCCGCCTCCTCTCAACTGTCAATCAACTGGTGTACAGATTCCTGAGCCTACTGGGCTCTATCATATCTAATTTGAAACTATGTATGGAGTCAGACTCCACCACATCTCTGCCTAATGCATTCCATTTACTAACTACTGGAATATATATCACTTGCACTACACATATGGGGCATAACTGGCTGACCCCTCACAGTGTTCAAGAGAGAACTTGACAAGCACCTCCAAAGGATATCTGATCAACCAGGCTGTGACTCATACATACCTGGTTACCTGGTTGATGGGGTTCTGGGAGTTCTTCTACTCCCCAAGCCCGGCCCGAGGCCAGGCTTGACTTGTGAGAGTTTGGTCCACTAGGCTGTTGCTTGGAGCGGCCTGCAGGCCCACATACCCACCACAGCCCGGCTGGTCCGGAACTCCTTGGAGGAATAAATCTAGTTTCCTCTTGAAGATGTCCACGGTTGTTCCGGCAATATTTCTTATGCTTGCTGGGAGGACGTTGAACAAACGTGGACCTCTGATGTTTATACAGTGTTCTCTGATTGTGCCTATGGCACCCCTGCTCTTCACTGGTTCTATTCTGCATTTTCTTCCATATCGTTCACTCCAGTACGTTGTTATTTTACTGTGTAGATTTGGGACCTGGCCCTCCAGTATCTTCCAGGTGTATATTATTTGATATCTCTCTCGTCTTCTTTCTAGTGAGTACATTTGGAGAGCTTTGAGACGATCCCAATAATTTAGGTGTTTTATCGCGTCTATACGTGCTGTATATGTTCTCTGTATTCCCTCTATTTCAGCAATCTCTCCTGCTCTGAAGGGGGAAGTGAGTACTGAACAGTACTCAAGACGGGTCAGCACAAGTGACTTGAAGAGTACAAGCATTGTGATGTGATCCCTGGATTTGAAAGTTCTCGTAATCCATCCTATCATTTTTCTGGCTGTCGCAATATTTGCTTGGTTATGCTCCCTAAACGTTAGGTCGTCAGACATCATTATTCCCAAATCCTTTACATGCTGTTTTCCTACTATGGGCACATTTGATTGTGTTTTGTACTCTGTATTATGTTTAAGGTCCTCATTTTTACCGTACCTGAGTACCTGGAATTTATCACTGTTAAACATCATGTTATTTTCTGATGCCCAGTCGAAAACTTTATTAATATCAGCTTGAAGTTTTTCAATGTCTTCAGCCGAGGTAATTTTCATACTGATTTTTGTGTCATCTGCAAAGGATGATACGAAGCTGTGACTTGTATTTTTGTCTATATCTGATATGAGAATAAGGAAAAGCAGCGGTGCAAGGACTGTACCCTGAGGTACAGAGCTTTTAACTGCACTTGGACTAGATTTTATATGGTTGACCGCATCAGGCTGCGAGCAGCCGCATCCAACAGCCTGGTTGACCAGTCCACCAACGAGGAGGTCTGGTCGACGACTGGGCCGCGGGGAAGCTAAGCCTAGAAAACATGTCAAGGCAAAGTGTGCGTGTGTGTGTGTGTGTGTAATTACCTAAGTGTAATTACCTAAGTGTAGTTACAGGATGAGAGCTACGCTCGTGGTGTCCTGTCTTCCCAGCACTCTTTGTCATATAACGCTTTGAAACTACTGACGGTCTTGGCCTCCACCACCTTCTCCCCTAACTTGTTCCAACCGTCTACCATACTGTTCGCGAAAGTGAATTTTCTTATATTTCTTCGGCATCTGTGTTTAGCTAGTTTATATCTATGACCTCTTGTTCTTAAAGTTCCAGGTCTCAGAAAATCTTCCCTATCAATTTTATCAATTCCTGTTACTATTTTGTATGTAGTAATCATATCACCTCTTTTTCTTCCGTCTTCTAGTTTTGGCATATTTAATGCCTCTAACCTCTCCTCATAGCTCTTGCCCTTCAGTTCTGGGAGCCACTTAGTAGCATGTCTTTGCACCTTTTCCAGTTTGTTGATGTGCTTCTTAAGATATGGGCACCACATAACCGCTGCATATTCTAGCTTTGGCCTAACAAAAGTCGTGAACAATTTCTTTAGTATATCGCCATCCATGTATTTAAAAGCAATTCTGAAGTTAGAAAGTGTGGCATAGGCTCCTCGCACAATATTCTTTATGTGGTCCTCAGGTGATAGTTTTCTATCTAGAACCACCCCTAGATCTCTTTCTTTATCAGAATTCTTTAAAGATTTCTCACATAATATATAGGTTGTGTGGGGGTCTGTGTTCTCCTATTCCACATTCCATAACATGGCATTTATTAACATTAAATTCCATTTGCCAAGTGGTGCTCCATGTACTTATTTTGTCCAGGTCATCTTGAAGGGCATGACAATCATCTAAGTTTCTTATCCTTCCTATTATCTTAGCATCATCAGCAAACATGTTCATATAATTCTGTATACCAACTGGTAGATCATTTATGTAGACAATAAACATCACTGGTGCAAGAACTGAACCCTGTGGTACTCCACTTGTGACATTTCTCCAGTCCGATACATTGCCTCTGATCACTGCCCTGAGTTTGAGTGTGAGTGTGTGTGTAATTACCTAAGTGTAGTTACAGGATGAGAGCTACGCTCGTGGTGTCCCGTCTTCCCAGCACTCTTTGTCAGTTAACGCTTTGAAACTACTGACGGTCTTGGCCTCCACCACCTTCTCACTTAACTTGTTCCAACCGTCTACCACTCTATTTGCGAAGGTGAATTTTCTTACGTTTCTTCGGCATCTGTGTTTAGCTAGTTTAAATCTATGACCTCTTGTTCTTGAAGTTCCAGGTCTCAGGAAATCTTCCCTGTTGATTTTATCAATTCCTGTTACTATTTTGTATGTAGTGATCATATCGCCTCTTTTTCTTCTATCTTTTAGTTTTTGCATATTTAATGCCTCTAACCTCTCCTCATAGCTCTTGCCCTTCAGTTCTGGGAGCCACTTAGTAGCGTGTCTTTGCACCTTTTCCAGTTTGTTGTTGTGCTTCATAAGATATGGGCACCACACAACCGCTGCATATTCCAGTTTTGGTCTAATAAAAGTCGTGAACAATTCTTTAGTATTTCGCCATCCATGTATTTAAAAGCAATTCTTAGGTTAGAAAGTGTAGCATAGGCTCCTCGCACAATGTTCTTAATATGATCCTCAGGTGACAGTTTTCTATCTAGAACCACCCCTAGATCCCTTTCTTTGTCAGAATTCTTTAAAGATTTCTCACATAATTTATAGGTTGTGTGGGGTCTATGTTCTCCAATTCCACATTCCATAACATGGCATTTATTCACATTAAATTCCATTTGCCAAGTATTGCTCCATATACTTATTTTGTGTGTGTGTGTGGGTGTGTGTGGGTGTGTGGGTGTGGGTGGAACCAAGAACATGTGAAATATGGTTAGCACTCATAGATGGAGCTCATTAACCTCTTAACACTTTCGCGCACTAATAACTAGCCGGCTCGTTATGGTTGTTCTCACGGTCCCGCACTTTTAACTAGTACCCCAGTTAAAATAAAAAATATTTGTATAAAATCCATTTTTGCTTCGATTTTCTTGGGGATAGTTTAGAAATGTTCGCCATTAAATTGTACGTTTTCTCTAATAACAGAAGAGCTTATTAAAGAAAATTTCATGGCAGTGAATCTTCGTGGTAAAACTATTGCATTATTGACCGACGCATATAATCGACGTACTTTTTATATTTGTTGCCGGTCGAACGCATTCTTATTTGACGGTTTATACTTATATTCTTATAGAACATTCTATTGCGAACACATTGGTACAAAAATTAAATGCGTACATCCAAAAATAATGTCAGGACAGTGAATTGAAAATACACTTTTCGATGTCATTTTCGGCGATATGCCGCCGCGGGTAACACTTCAGCCACTTCCCACACTCTTGTGGGTCAGTTGCGACATTGATTCTATATTTATATGCATATGTCCGTATAGAGAATTTAATTGCGATTCCAATGATACCAAAATTAACGATGTAGGACAACTGTGGGCTTCACAACCATTACGAGAATGGAAACATTTTGTTGCTGTTTGGCGCTCTCGGCAAGTGATGTCAATAGTTTTTTATTGGTTGTTGATAGGCCTTATGATTTGACGGCATTTTATACGTATGTTCTTATAGACAATTCTATTGCGAACACAGTGATACCAAATTTAAATACGTACGCCTACAATTAGTGTCAGGAGATTAAAAAGAGTATACACTTTACGGTCTCACCGCTTGGCTGAGCGAAGCGCCAGGGGCACATAGCCCAACTTTTTTTGCTTAACCTCGGTGCGTTAAAGTGTTAAGCTGCTCTGGGCTAACTGGCCATCAACACCCACAGGCACAAAAAAAAATTATTTTGTCTTATAAAAGTGTTCATTTGTGTTCCATGATCACAGGTAAAAATAATAAAAAAATCTTATGTGGCATATTTTGGAGGCAATAGGGTGGGGAAGTCTGGCAAAAAAAAGAGGCATTGACAGAGCAAGCGACGGAGGCGGTCTGCTTCGCCCCAGCTGTTAGGTGGAAGTTGCCACAAAGATATTATTATCTAATAACTTTATTTCAATGTTTCTGATTTAATTTTTTCTAATTTTTTTGCAGTAATATTATTTAATAGTATGTAGTGTGATATATTTATATAATGAAATGTGTGAATCATCGTTATACTCAAAAGTATTGTGATCATATTAGTGATTGAATTATTATGTTCATAAAACAATACACAAATAGTTTTAATGTTATTACACTATATATATACATATTATATCAGTATTTGCATGTTTTGTTCACCATAACTGCTCACTTAAGCTGGTATAGTGTCCAAAGAGCATCATAGCCACCCTTACACAGCGTGACAAGTCATTCAGATAGTCACCTCCCTCACCAAAACTGCTTCTCCCAACACTCCTTTTGCTGTTATTACACTATATATACAAGTTATATATAAGTATCTACATTTGTGTTCATAGCGAACCAATAAGCTGGTGTAGTGAGTGCAGACATAACAGGTGGCCACAGAGATTCGGCAGACGATGCTACAGTCCTCCCACCCTCAACATTACTCCTCTCACAGCATAGCGCAAATTATCACAACAATACTGCTGTTATCAGAATCCTGGTCATTTTTATCACAGGGATCTTCTGTAATACTATCATCGCTAAATAATAGCAGTTACAGTACAACCTCGATTCAACGTACTATATGGGACCGACCCCAGTTCGTTGGAGCGTTGGATTCGTTGCAAGAGGTGACCTTCAGGAGGCGTTTGCATCAGTGTCTTTATTTTTCTTGTAGACAATAAAAATGCATTATCATATTATATACTGTACCTATATATATTATTACTCTACTAACAAATACTGTTACATTTGTTATTTACCTTATTGTTGGAGTTATGTCCATCTTGAAGTCTCATGGAGTTGTGAATGCTGTACAGTAAATACGTACTGTAGTGTATTATGCCGTTAACACTGTGTTGAGTAGTTCTGCTGTATGTTGAGTACTACAATAAAGTTTATGAAAACTATTGTACACTAAAATTACTGCAACTTTAATTTTAACACTATATTTTGATTTGTCATAAGGCTGGAGTGTTCATTCCGCGACTTTGTTGGACATATCTGCACAATCAAGGAACATCCGTGCACCATGTCGGCTCCAAATGCACTCCTTGTCAGTGATGGCTGACTGGTGGGTGGATGGGCAGGCAGGGAGGAAGGGAGGGAGGGAGGGAGGGAGGGAGGCAGGCAGGCAGGCAGGCAGGCAGGCAGGCAGGCAGGCAGGCAGGCAGGCAGGCAGGCAGGCAGGGAGGCAGGGAGGCAGGGAGGCAAGCAGCAGGCAGGCAAGCAGGCAGGCAGGCAGGCAGGCAGGCAGGAAGCAGGGAGGGAGGGAGGGAGGGAGGGAGGGAGGGAGGGAGGCAGGCAGGCAGGCAGGCAGGCAGGGAGGGAGGGAGGGAAGGGAGGGAGGGAGGGAGGGAGGGAGGCAGGCAGGCAGGCAGGCAGGCAGGCAGGCAGGCAGGCAGGCAGGCAGGCAGGCAGGCAGGCAGGCAGGCAGGCAGGCAGGCAGGCAGGAGGGAGGGAGGGAGGGAGGCAGGCAGGCAGGCAGGCAGAGCTTGGGAGGGAGGCAGGCAGGCAGAGCTTGGGAGGGAGGCAGGCAGAGCTTGGGAGGGAGGCAGGCAGGCAGGCAGGCAGAGCTTGGCAGGCAGGCAGGCAGGCAGGCAGAGCTTGGCAGGCAGGCAGCAGAGCTTGGCAGGCAGGCAGGCAGGCAGAGCTGGGGAGGGAGGCAGGCAGAGCTTGGAGGGAGGCAGGCAGAGCTTGGAGGGAGGGAGGCAGGCAGGCAGGCAGAGCTTGGGAGGGAGGCAGGCAGGCAGGCAGGCAGAGCTTGGCAGGCAGGCAGAGCTTGGCAGGCAGGCAGGCAGAGCTTGGCAGGCAGGCAGGCAGAGCTTGGCAGGCAGAGCTTGGCAGGCAGAGCTTGGCAGGCAGGCAGGCAGGCAGAGCTTGGCAGGCAGGCAGGCAGGCAGGCAGAGCTTGGCAGGCAGTAGGCAGGCAGAGCTTGGGAGGGAGGCAGGCAGAGCTGGGAGGAGGCAGGCAGCAGGCAGAGCTTGAGAGGGAGGCAGGCAGGCAGGCAGAGCTTGGCTGGCAGGCATAGGCAGGCAGGCAGGCAGGCAGGCAGAGCTTGGCAGGCAGGCAGGCAGGCAGGCAGGCAGGCAGGCAGAGCTTGGCAGGCAGGCAGGCAGAGCTTGGCAGGCAGGCAGCAGGCAGAGCTTGGCAGGCAGGCAGGCAGGCAGAGCTTGGGAGGGAGGCAGGCAGGCAGGCAGGAAGGGAGGCGGAAGGTAGAGCTTGTGAGGGAGAGGCAGGGAGGGAGGCAGCAGAGCTTGGGAGGGAGGCGGGAAGGAGAGGATGGAGATGGATTGATGAAGGATGGAGGGAGGGATGGAAGGATGTGATGATTTGAGGGTGTGTGTGTGTAGNTAACTACAGCTTCTGAGTGTTTGTCCCCAGATGAGGCAATATGATCCTCCACATCACTGCGACGCGACTCCACATTTCACAGTTTGAACATTCATACTTGTGTTGCTCAGTTTTCAGCCCCAACTCATCTAAAGATCAACAGAAAGTTATATTAAAATTTGTTTCCATAAGCCAATAAAATATTGATAAATAAGTAAATAACAATGATTTTGATGCTGATCAGCATTTTGACCCTGTTTCCCAATTCATAAAAGATTTTTCATAAAAAAAAAAACAGCACTGAATGTAATGAATGCCAGTTCTGGGTGAACCCCAGAGGCTCCCTAAAGTTAGCTTACTGATTAAACTCTTTCATATCTGCATCACTTGTTCTAGGGGTTTTCTTTAATAGGTCTTCATGCAATAGTCTTGCTTTTTCACAAATGATGGCCTCTGAAAAAATATCACCCACTAACTCCTTGATGTGTATCCAATTAATAATTTTTCAACATTTTCAAGTGTTTGTGTTCTTTGTTTCGTGATTATTGATATACCTTTTGCCACTTTAGGACTTCCAATGTCCTTTTTCTTAGCAATTACAATGCATATCGTTGACGCAGATGTGTTTTCTGCCTAGCTAGTTCAACAACCCGTGTCCCATTTTCTACCGTTTACGAATGATATCTTGTTTTTGCTCTATGAGCATCCTTACTGTGTTTTCTTAGGTTGAACCTTACCACTGACTTTCTTGGGACCCATGGCGTGATATATAATAATTACTTTTATGTTCAAAACCCCAAAAAGCCGAAAAACAATTAAATTCTTTACAAAGAATTCATGCGCAATCGTCACTAAGCGGGAGGCACTGGTAAACTGAAGCGCGAGCGACCGTGCCACCAGGAACCACGTGCTAGACCGCCCATGCGCATATCAACAAACTACATTACCCGAGACAAAGCTCGTAAGCCAATTAACATTTTACGAAGAAATTGGGCTCGTAACCCGAAAAGCTCATAAATAGGGGCTTTTGTAAGCCGAGGTGTCACTGTACCATGTAGGCCTTCCAGGACCTGAAGGTAAAAACAAAGCAGGAACCCCAGGCACAGAACAGATACCTAATGCAAGCAGAAGGGACAAATGCAGCTGCAAAAAGGCATTAGTGGCATGCTCATTATAAAGAATACATACCAAAGTACATACAACAGGTGAGGTTTGTAAGCACGTTCTCATGAAGCAAATTCTAAAGAGCACAACAAAACAAACAAAGCAAATAAGGCTTCATAGGACAAAGTCCAAAGGATAGTAAGCCTTTATCTGGAAAATACCAGAACCCATAGGGTTATAGGCAACTGGGAGGAGCTATAACAACTGAGGAAACACTAGGCCACTGACTGAGATGGTTCACCGACTGATCCATGAGTGCCTGGTGATAGAGAGGGTTAACTACCTAACTACTGGGCAGATCATTTATAGAGTTGTTGTCTTACCATGCTGTTGTTTATTTTGTTTCACCCTACCTTTCTGGTGGCTGCTCTTGTGGTGAGAGTAATCGAAGATCACCTGGTCTGTGCCTGTGATGGCGGAGGAGGCAGGTTTTGACCTCTAGTCCCTGGTAGTCTCTTATTGACTCCCTAGGGACTGATGTGACTGGATAGGCGAGGTGGTACAGAGCACCACTTGGTTTCCAAACTTTAGTTATCCGAAACTTCCAGTTTCCCGATCGGGGTTAGGGAGTCATGCTACCCGAACAAAGTTCGGGTAGGAAGGGGTCCGCCAAGCCTCACACCGGCCTGTGGTGGTGGGTGAGGGATGATCCAGTTTGCCCACTGTGACTTCACAGATTCACGGCCTATTATTCCTATTATTTTGAATTGTCATAAGGCTGGAATGTTCATTCTGTGCTTTTGTTTTACATATTTGCACAATTAAGAAACATCTGTGCACCATGTCAGCTCCAAATGCATGCTTTACGTCAGTGATGGCTGACTGGTGGGTGGATGGATGGGGGAGCTTAGGTGGGAGGCAGTATGAGAGAGGGGGGAGAATCAATTAGAGAGGGGGAGAATTAGTCAGAAAGGGAGGGAGAGATGCTAGGAGGGAGGTAAGGAGAGATGCTAGGAGGTAGGCAGGAAGGGAGGGAAGTAGTGAGAATTCAGGAGGGAGGGAAAGGCAGGCAGGCAGGCAGGCAGGCAGGCAGGCAGGCAGGCAGGCAGGCAGGCAGGCAGGCAGGCAGGCAGGCAGGCTGGCTGGCTGGCTGGCTGGCTGGCTGGCTGGCTGGCTGGCTGACTGGCTGGCAGGCAGGCAGGTTGGCAGGCTGGCAGGCAGACAGACTGGGAAGGAGGCAGGCAGGAAGCGATGTATGGATGTTGAGGTGAACCACGTGACCTTCGAGAGTGTGTGTGTGTATGGGTTGGAGGGGGTGTCGGTGGTGGGGGAGGGACCGGCTGACTCCATAAGCCTAACCATACTCGACAAACCTGTGACCCAGATTTGTTTCTTAAATGTACATCATCATATATTTTTGGCAGGCTGGCTGGCAGGCAGGCAGGCTGGCTGGCTGGCTGGCTGGCTGGCTGGCTGGCTGGCTGGCTGGCTGGCTGGCTGGCTGGCTGGCTGGCAGGCAGGCAGGCAGGCAGGCAGGCTGGCTGGCTGGCTGGCTGGCTGGCTGGCTGGCTGGCAGGCAGGCAGGCAGGCTGACAGGCAGGCTGACAGGCAGGCAGGCTGACAGGCAGGCAGGCTGACAGGCAGGCAGGCTGGATGGAAGGTACAGAGGGAGGCAGACTGGATATGGCAGGCAGAGAAGGAGGCAGGCTGGATGGCAGGCAGAGAGGGAGGCAGGCTGGATGGCAGGCAGAGAGGGAGGCAGGCTGGATGGGAGGCAGAGGGAGGCAGGCAGGCTGGATGGATGGCAGGCAGAGAGGGAGGCAGGCTGGATGGCAGGCAGAGAGGGAGGCAATCTGGATGGGAGGCAGAGGGAGGCAGGCTGGATGGCAGGCAGAGAGGGAGGCAGGCTGGATGGCAGGCAGAGAGGGAGGCAATCTGGATGGGAGGCAGAGGGAGGCAGGCTGGATAGCAGGCAGAGAGGGAGGCAGGCTGGATGGCAGGCAGAGAGGGAGGCAGGCTGGATGGCAGGCAGAGAGGGAGGCAGGCTGGATGGGAGGCAGAGGGAGGCAGGCTGGATGGCAGGCAGGCTGGATGGATGGCAGGCAGAGAGGGAGGCAGGCTGGATGGCAGGCAGAGAGGGAGGCAGAGGGAGGCAGGCTGGATGGCAGACAGAGGGAGGCAGGCTGGATGGGAGGCAGGTTGGATGGCAGGCAGAGAGGGAGGCAAGGATAGTTACGTGGTTGAACCGCGTGACCTTTAAGAGAGAGTATGGGATGTGGGGGGGGGGGGTTTGTCGGTGGTGGTGGGGGGGGGGGGTTTGTCGGTGGTGGGGGTGGTGGGGGAAGAGACCGGCTCACTCCCAAATTTTAAGCCTAACACACTCGACCTGTTAGCAGGATGGCAGGGAGGGAGGCAGGCAGAGAGTGAGGCAGGCAGGCAGGCTGGCTGGCAGACTGGCTGGCAGGCTGGCTGGTTGGCTGGCAGGCTGGCTGGCTGGCAGGCAGGCAGGCTGGAAGGCTGTACCTGCAGGCTGGCAGGAAACATCCAGAGGATGTTTGCCAGACGTCTTAACCCGTTAACTGCGCAACACGCCTACAGGCCCAGGCTTCGGGTGCGCAACGCGCCTCCGGGTGTTTTTATTTTTCACGTTCCATTCAAAACTCCCGCGGCTACATGGGGTTCACATCAGCTTCCTCAGGGCTCTTGTAAACAGACGCCATCTTTAAAAAAAATCATGGTCCACATTGCCGGGTGTCAGAGCCTCAGTAGTGAGTGAGCAGCCAAGGCTGGCGCTCACAGCATGAGCGCACAGCTCTGCTGTTCAGCGTGTGACCACAGCATCGCCTAATAATGTCAAAATATATATACAACCTGTATTATTTAGCCATGATAGTATTATAGAAGAGCCTGAGTGGGATAATGACTGGGTACAATGTTCAAATACCAGTGATTCAATGCTGTTCACGATGTTCACAGCGCTAGCCACAGCACCACAGCATTATTTCGTCCATCTAGGAACCTTCAAACAACTTCTTAGGTTCCTTTTCAAAATAAACTTGTGGTCCATTATTCATTTACAGAAATTTGTGACCAGGATTGTGGTTATAATTAGCGTTGTGCGTAGTATTGTGGAAGGAGGAATTTTGATGTGGGAGGGAGGAAGGGAGAGAATTGAGGTAGCCTCGCTGTGTGGCAGCCACTCTTGTTTTGCTCACCATACTAGCTTCGTGGCTCACTATGGGGAACACACATGTACATGGCTGGCACACACACCCCATACAGTGTGTGTGTGTGTGTGTTTGTATATAGTGTAATAACAGCAACAGGAGTATGTTGAGAGGAGCTAAGAGCATAAGAACAAAGGTAACTGCAGAAGGCCTATTGGCCCATACGAGGCAGCTGCTATTGGCCCATACGAGGCAGCTGCTATTGGCCCATATGAGGCAGCTGCTATTGGCCCGTACGAGGCAGCTGCTATTGGCCCATACGAGGCAGCTGCTATTGGCCCATACGAGGCAGCTGCTATTGGCCCATACGAGGTAGCTGCTATTGGCCCATACGAGCTGGTTGATACCTGGTTGATGGAGTTCTGGGAGTTCTTCTACTCCCCAAGCCAGGCTCGACTTGTGAGAGCTTGGTCCACCAGGCTGTTGCTTGGAGCGGCCCGCAGGCCCACATACCCACCACAGCCCGGCTGGTCCGGAACTTCTCTTAGAAAACAGTCCAGTTTTCTCTTGAAGATGTCCACGGTTGTTCCGGCAATATTTCTTATAGTCGCTGGGAGGACGTTGAACAACCGCGGACCTCTGATGTTTATACAATGCTCTCTGATTGTGCCTATGGCACCTCTGCCCTTCACTGGATCAATCTTGCATTTTCTTCCATATCGTTCACTCCAGTACGTTATTATTTTACTGTGCAGATTTGGGACCTGGCCCTCTAGTATTTTCCATGTGTATATTATTTGGTATCTCTCTCGTCTCCTTTCTAGAGAGTACATTTGGAGAGCTTTGAGACGATCCCAATAATGTAGGTGCTTTATCTCGTCTATGCGTGCCGTATATGTTCTCTGTATTCCCTCTATTACAGCAATCTCTCCTGCTCTGAAGGGGGAAGTGAGTACTGAGCAGTACTCGAGACGGGACAACACAAGTGACTTGATGAGTACAACCATTGTGATGGGATCCCTGGATTTGAAAGTTCTCGTAATCCATCCGATCATTTTTCTGGCTGACACAATATTTGCTTAGTTATGCTCCCTAAACGTTAGATCGTTTGACATCATTATTCCCAAATCCTTGACATGCTGTTTTTCTACTATGGGAAGATTCGATTGTGTTTTGTACCCTGTATTATGTTTCAGATCCTCATTTTTTCCATACCTGAGTACCTGAAATTTATCACTGTTAAACATCATGTTATTTTCTGCTGCCCAATCGAAAACTTTGTTGACATCTGCTTGTAGTTTTTCAATGTCTTCAGCAGAGGTAATTTTCATGCTGATTTTTGTGTCATCTGCAAAGGACGACAGGAAGCTGTGAGCTATTTTGGTGAGGGAGATGACGTCATAATCATAGCGTCGTCTGCTGTCTGCTGTGTGATTTTTCATGCAGTGTATGGTGGCAACTGTACTGTTTGGACACAATACCGGCTTACTTGCATAGTTCTAGTAAATAAAACATGTAGATAAGTATATACTGTATAACATGTGTAAATAGTGTAATAAAAACAATAACAGTATGGTGGGAGGAGCAATGTTGGCGAGTAAGATGTTGGAGTGAGGGAGGGCCTGTGTGGGTGTGGCTGCTCACATTCGCGATGTTCTGAATGTGTTGATGGTAAATGTATATAGTGTGTGACAGTGTATAGTGTGTACATATGTTGTAAATATACATAAATGAACATGAAACATTGGTGTGAATAACTGTATGATGGAGGGAGAAATGTTGGCGAATACAATATTGGAGAAGTGAGGTAGACTGGCTGGGTGTGACAGCTCACACTCGCGGTGTTCTGAATGTGTTGATGGTGAATGTATATAGTGTGTGACAGTGTATAGTCTGTACATAGATTGTATATATACATAAATTAGCATGATACATGGTAAATATGTGCAACATATGTGTACACAAGTGTCATGCACATAACACGGTGTCCTTGGACAGTATGGACGTTTTACTGCCATAATATGGTGTACGTGTTCATTATACATAGGATTAGCGCGTAAAAACAAATAAAATGTATTTGGAACTGTGCGCAAAAAATGAACAAAAATATATTCGCAACCCGGGCGCCCCACTGGCCCGGGAGCGTACTGCACTGGCGCATGGGGAATGATGACGTCACACGCCACCTTATGGACCCCATAGCAGCCAAAGTAAGTACAATTTCGAAATTCCGTTGCTATACCCATATACAGGGAGGGGTTTTGACACTTTCAGAACTAAAAATAATTTTTTCCCGAGAATTTATTTCTTGCGCACTGGGGGGGTGTCATATTATAGGCCGCGCAGTTAAAGGGTTAATAATCAGCTAGGAACAATTAAGGACTTTTATAAAGCATATCAGGACTTCACTTATTGGTGAGTACAAACAAAATAAGGTCGCATTTATGCTATGAACCTGTCGATTTCTTTCCCTAGAGTTTTTCATAAATTTTTCATATACTGTATATTTTTTTTTTTTTAGATTTCTAGTTTATTTTTTCCCTTTATTTCTCATTTACGAACTTACATGTTAACCGACGGGTCTCGTCCCCAAGGGGTTCGGAAACCAAGTGGTGCTCTGTAACCAGAGCAGCTAGCAACAGGTTGCCACCTCAAGAGCCCTCACCACTCCCCACCAGATAGTTGCCCTCAGCACCTGAGGGTACAACCAGCCAGCTTCCCCAGTCAAGTGATACCCATGCAATAACCCCTGAATACTATGGAAGAAGAAAAGTGCAGGAATGGCAGGCACCGAGGGACCCACTTAAAGAAGGCATTTAATTACAGTATATTCAATGCTGGATATCAGGGGGAAACCCAATTAAAATGCCAGAATCCATGGCCCAATTTGTTGCAAAGAAAGCAGAAAATGCTGCATACTTGCAGATGCTATGGGCCCATGGATAAGCACAGGCTACCTAAGGTTAACCACCTGGTGAACTACCTCCAATAATTGCACTCAAGAACAAGGAACGAAGGAGACTGGATTGACAAAGGATGCCCAACACTTCTCTGGCAAACTGGGACCAGAAAGGTGAAGGAGACTTGGAAAGCACAAACATTGCCACACCAAATTACCTTGAGAAAATAAGCCACCAGAAAGGTAGAGCAAAAAAAGACAGCAGCAGCAAGGTAAATGTGAACAACTTTGTAAATAAGCCACACAGTAGTTACATCGTTCACCTGATGTTTACACTTCCCCACCATCAGGTAGGTGGCAGCACCTGTAGCTCCAGGGCAACCCTTAGTCATTCACCTGGTAATTACACTTATGTAATTACCAGGCAAATTACACTTCGGGTGATCACCCATGCAATAACAGCACGGCAAATTACACTTTGGGTGATTACCCATGCAATAATAGCACGGCAAATTACACTTTGGGTGATTACCCATGCAATAACGTGCACGGCAAATTACACTTCGGGTGATCTGGTATACCCTGCTCTCTGCAACTGTGAAGGGCCCATAAATATTATAAGATCAATATATGTACAGTATATATGCAGCAATATATTTCCTTAATCAGTCAAGATTAAGAAAATCAATAAACTCTACTGATAGGTTTGCAAACCTAGTGAGATGAGAGGGTCTTGGTAGTCACTGCTGTTCTCAATTGCTGTGTTGATTAAAACATCCGAGTCACTTGGGCCGACACGTGAACCGTAAGATCTGAAAAATGTGATATTTTGTTAGTTCCTTAAGTTCCTCTATACAGGATTGTGAAGAAAAGGTTTGCAAAATAACTATTTATGTTAATACTGTATATCATTAATATGTTAATAATGAATGAGTTACCTAATTACTGTGTGCCTCATTTTCGAAGATGTTTAGATTTCCTTCTTGTTGTCAGTTTTGTTTCGCTTTCCCTTACCAAGAGTTGATTCGCAATTAGGGTGATACAGCATTCCCTGCATCTCCATGAGGGTAAGCTAAATTTTGGCTTCTGGTCCCCCTACCTGTTGTTGATTCTGGGGATCAATGTTCCTATGGTCCAGTCTCTGATCAGGGGCCAGATTCACGAAAGCACTTACGAACGTGTACATCCTTCCTCAATCTTTGACGGCTTTGGTTACATTTATTAAACAGTTTACAAGCATGAAAACTTGCCATTCAGCTGTTGTTATTGTTATAAACAGCCTCCTGGTGCTTCAGAACTCATTAACTGTTTAATAATTGGAAACAAAGCTGTCAAAGATTGAGAAAAGATGTACAGGTTCGTAAGTGTTTGCATAAATGTTTTCGTGAATCTGGCCCCAGGCCTCTTGGTTGGTAATCTGGTCAATCAGACTGTTTTGATGCAGCTACTCACAGCCTGATTGATCACATATCTTTTGGAGGTGTTCAAGTTATCTCTTGAATGCCATGTCAGCTAGTTATGCCCTTATGTGTAAAGGGAGTGCTGAAAAGCCTTGGGCCCTTTATGCTGATGAAATTCTCTTTCATCTTACCTAATGCACCTCTGCTTTTTAAACAGGGCTACTCTGCACTTCTTGCCATGCTTTCTGATCTCACAAGGAGTTATTTCCATATGCAGATTTGGAACAAGTCTCTGTAATATCTTCCAGTAGGTTGATGACATATGACGAGTGTTATGGTATCGACATTATCTTCGGAGTGTGGAATGGCAATTTCAGCGCCATCTATGGGTCTGCACTCCAACTCACCTAATATTGGGCGCTATGTAGATAACGCCATCTGCTGGTGGTGACATGGTGACGTGGTGTCGGTGGAAGGCTCTAGTTTCCTGCCCCAGTCAGAAGAGGGGTCGATGTGGATGACCTCTGGTGGGTGGTGTATCAATATGAGCGCCATCTAGGTTGTGGCTACAAGTCACAATGTCAAGTTCCTGGTGAATGAGTGTTATCCCAGATTCACCCAGTGTACCGTCCATCGAATTAATGATGTTTTTATGTCTACAGAGGTGACATTTGGAGGCAATTGCACCAAGGAGGACAGTTCACCTTGGACAGTCCTGAACTCTTGGCTTTGTCTTACGAGAGGACTAAGTGGCCGCCGTCGGTCAAGAGCAGTATGTTTGCTGCTGATGAATGCAGTGTTATTTGGACCGGCGTACCCAAGATTGGCCAGGAAGAGTTACACGATGACAGTGGTGCGTCTGTCGTATAGTGCTGCTAGCAAGACACTAGAGGCTTCTGCCAGCGGTGTTAACAACCCCCTGTATTTCATTGCTTGAGACCCCTATCAGCGTGTTGTTGAACCCTCTGCCAGTGTGGGTACCTGGAGAGCGGAAGTGGGGTATTAGCACATCGTATATGAAAATACGGTGTGTGTGGATTGGCCCATGTAGAAGATGAACCCACCGGTGTTTGCCAATAGGTGTGTACAATGCATTCCTGGGAAGTGGATTCACTGGAATTGATGAACACTGTATATGTTATGTGTCCTTTGTGAAAGACACTTTGTATATACGTAGAGTAATAATGTAATATAATATATATAGTGGTGACGGTGAATGTATTGGTGAAGGGAATTGTGTCTTGCTTATCCCCCCCTCTTATTTATGCATTGCACTACTGCTTGATACAGCCAGTTTCTTGAAAGCTTACTACTGACTTAGGATCGAATATAGAAAAAGAGGTTATAACATCTAGAACCCAGTTACTGGCCCATAGTGGCCATAACAATGAGTGAGGTGTTAACCAGGGGGTTAGCAACAGGGAGCCACTGATGAAGCCATCCCCAAAATAACAGTGAAGCAAACACCATCAGCAGACTTCGCCTCATCCAAAAACAGAGCAGTTGTGAGTGGACTTAATAACCCTCCAGACATGATAGTTACCTTGAACAAATCCACAAGGGCTGTGATGAGGGTTTGAACTTACGCTCAGGATGATCCCAGACACGCCTTAGTCGACTATGCCATGACATGGTTAAAGAATTGCAACTGGGAGTGCTACTGCCCTCACACAAATCCCACAGCCGACAAACCGGGGTTTTATACAATTCCCCTATGCACCCGGGCTCTGTCAACCAAATGTTTTATTTGTTCATTTGATGAATCACGCTATTGTGATTTCTGTGTGTATTGAGGTAAGGGCGAAGAGGTAAAACATTTGGTTGACAGACCCTGGGTGCATGGGGGGAATTGTGTAAAACCCCAGTCTGTGTCTCGGAGAGGCTGCGGGATTCGTGTGAGGGCAGTAACACTCCCGGTTGCAATTCTTTTAACTATGTCATGGCATAGTCGACTAAGGCGCGTCTGGGATCATCCCGGACTTAAGTTGAAACCTTCTTCACGGCCCTTGTGGATTTGTTCATTTGATGTATCACACTATTATGATTTCTGTGTGTATTGTAGTTACCTTGTTTGGGCATGAGCCCACTCTGACTCGGGCACAAACCCTTTTTTTTTGGACTCTGGGACCTTCTGGCCCACTCTTTGCAGAGGACTTGCGGCGGTAGTTTCTTTGCTCTGCGGCATATTTAATGTGTAGTCTTCCGGCAATTTTCCTCATGTTGTGCTTTGCGGCGTTTGTCGGATATTTGAGCATACCCCAGAAATAAGTAGCATTTGACCATTCCCAAGGATGTCACCCACAACAGTCGAATACCACCCAGGTTCCTAATCACTGCTAGGTGAACAGAGGCAACTGGTATAAGTAAACTTGCCCATACTTCTTGCCTTGCCTGTATGAGTGTTCAGCTGGGTGGGTAGGTTTTAGTGAATATATATACTCACCTATTTGCGCTTGTGGGGGTTGAGCTTTGGCTCTTTGGTCCCGCCTCCTCTCAACTGTCAATCAACTGGTGTACAGATTCCTGAGCCTACTGGGCTCTATCATATCTAATTTGAAACTATGTATGGAGTCAGACTCCACCACATCTCTGCCTAATGCATTCCATTTACTAACTACTGGAATATATATCACTTGCACTACACATATGGGGCATAACTGGCTGACACCTCACAGTGTTCAAGAGAGAACTTGACAAGCACCTCCAAAGGATATCTGATCAACCAGGCTGTGACTCATACATCAGGCTGCGAGCAGCTGCATCCAACAGCCTGGTTGACCAGTCCACCAACGAGGAGGTCTGGTCGACGACTGGGCCGCGGGGAAGCTAAGCCTAGAAAACATGTCAAGGCAAAGTGTGCGTGTGTGTGTGTGTGTAATTACCTAAGTGTAATTACCTAAGTGTAGTTACAGGATGAGAGCTACGCTCGTGGTGTCCCGTCTTCCCAGCACTCTTTGTCAGTTAACGCTTTGAAACTACTGACGGTCTTGGCCTCCACCACCTTCTCACTTAACTTGTTCCAACCGTCTACCACTCTATTTGCGAAGGTGAATTTTCTTACGTTTCTTCGGCATCTGTGTTTAGCTAGTTTAAATCTATGACCTCTTGTTCTTGAAGTTCCAGGTCTCAGGAAATCTTCCCTGTCGATTTTATCAATTCCTGTTACTATTTTGTATGTAGTGATCATATCGCCTCTTTTTCTTCTATCTTCTAGTTTTTGCATATTTAATGCCTCTAACCTCTCCTCATAGCTCTTGCCCTTCAGTTCTGGGAGCCACTTAGTAGCGTGTCTTTGCACCTTTTCCAGTTTGTTGTTGTGCTTCATAAGATATGGGCACCACACAACCGCTGCATATTCCAGTTTTGGTCTAATAAAAGTCGTGAACAATTTCTTTAGTATTTCGCCATCCAAGCAATTCTTAGGTTAGAAAGTGTAGCATAGGCTCCTCGCACAATGTTCTTAATATGATCCTCAGGTGACAGTTTTCTATCTAGAACCACCCCTAGATCCCTTTCTTTGTCAGAATTCTTTAAAGATTTCTCACATAATTTATAGGTTGTGTGGGGTCTATGTTCTCCAATTCCACATTCCATAACATGGCATTATTCACATTAATTCCATTTGCCAAGTATTGCCCATATACTTATTTTGTTGTGTGTGGGTGTGTGGGTGTGGGTGAACCAAGAACATGTGAAATATGGTTAGCACTCATAGATGGAGCTCATTACCTCTTAAGCTGCTCTGGGCTAACTGGCCATTCAACACCCACAGGCACAAAAAAAAATTATTTTGTCTTATAAAAGTGTTCATTTGTGTCCATGATCACAGGTAAAAATAATAAAAAAATCTTATGTGGCATATTTTGGAGGCAATAGGGTGGGGAAGTCTGGCAAAAAAAAAAAAGAGGCATTGACAGAGCAAGCGACGGAGGCGGTCTGCTTCGCCCCAGCTGTTAGGTGAAGTTGCCACAAAGATATTATTATCTAATAACTTTATTTCAATGTTTCTGATTTATTTTTCTAATTTTTGCAGTAATATATTTAATAGTATGTAGTGTGATATATTTATATAATGAAATGTGTGAATCATCGGTTACTCAAAAGTATTGTGATCATATTAGTGATTGAATTATTATGTTCATAAAACAATACACAAATAGTTTAATGTTATTACACTATATATATACATATTATATCAATATTTGCATGTTTTGTTCACCATAACTGCTCACCTAAGCTGGTATAGTGTCCAAAGAGCATCATAGCCACCCTTACACAGCGTGACAAGTCATTCAGATAGTCACCTCCCTCACCAAAACTGCTTCTCCAACACTCCTTTTGCTGTATTACACTATATATAACAAGCTATATATAAGTATCTACATTTGTGTTCATAGCGAACCAGTAGCTGGTGTAGTGAGTGCAGACATAACAGGTGGCCCAGAGATTCGGCAGACGATGCTACAGCCCTCCACCCTCAACATTACTCCTCTCACAGCATAGCGCAAATTATCACAACATACTGCTGTTATCAGAATCCTGGTCATTTTTATCACAGGGATCTTCTCAATGTCCCTTGCCCCTAACCCTCCCTCCGGCTTCACTGCTCCAAAAATCACCTCCCTCATCTCCTCCTCCCTCCCTAACTCTATCCCATCCCTCCCTCTCTCATCCTTCCCCTCCCCTATTATTCAATCCTAATCCATATTTCCCAGCCCTCTCCCTACCCTCCCTCCCTCTCTCCAACCCTTGTTCCCTCCTACTTTCCAGCCTCCACTCCCTCCCTCTCTCCACAACACTAACCTTCCATCCCTCCCTCCCTCTCTCCATCCCTCCATCCCTCCCTCTCTCCAACCTTCCCTCAATCCTTTCCAGCCCTACCCTCCCTCCCTCTCTACCAGCACATAACTTTCCTCGCCTTCCTTCCACTCTTTCTCCATCCCTCGCTCTCCTCTGTCACCCCCCCCATCCCCCTGCCTGCCCTCTCACTCCATCCACCACAATCTCTCTCTCTATCTACATACCACCTCCCCCCTCCTCTTCAATCCCCCCTCCTCTCCTCCATCCCTCCCCCCTCCTCTCCATCCTCCACATCCCTCCCCCTCTCTCCATCCATCCCGTCCCTCCCTCTCTCCATCCCCCCCTCCTCTCTCCTCCCTCCCCCCTCCTCATCCCCCTCTCTCTATCCTCTCCCCCCCTCCCTCTCTCCATCCATTCCCCTCCCCTCTCCTCTCAACATCCCCACCTCTTCTCCCCTCTTTCTCTCTCCATCCATCCAGAATTGAAGAAGCAAATCAAGTTAAAAAAAAGTTAACTGGTCAGATGTTTAGGGTATCACCGAAGTCCGGCCCTTTCACCACAACGACACACCCTCCCCCCACCCCTACACAGCCCAACAACACACACACCCTCAATCATCCCTCCTTCCATCCCTCCACCCATCCTTCCCTCAATCCATCCATCTCCATCCTCTTCCTTCCCTGCCTCTCCATCCCAAGCTCTGCCTGCCTCCCTCCCTGCCTCTCCCTCACAAGCTCTGCCTGCCCGGCATCCCTTCCTGGCCTGGCCTGCCTTCCTCCCTCTCAAGCTCTGCTTGCCTCCCTCCCAACGTCTGCCTGCCTCACTCCCAAGCTCTGCCTGCCTACCTGCCTTGCCAAGCTCTTCGCATGCCTGCCTGCATGCCTGCCAAGCATCTGCATGCCTGCCAAGCTCATGCCTGCCTACCTGCCTGCCAAGCTCTGCCTGCCTGCCTGTCAAGCTCTGCCTGCCTGCCCATCCAATGCTCTGCCCTGCCTCCTCTAGCCCTCTTGCCTGCCCTCCAAGTAGCTCCTGCCTGCTCCCTCCCTCCAAGCTCTGCCTGCCGTCCCCTCCAAGCTCTGCCTGCCTCCCTCCCAAGCTCTTGCCTGCCTACCTCCCAAGCCTTGCCTGGGCCCTGCCTGCCTGCCTGCCAAGCTATGCTGACGCTGCAAGCCTCTGCCTGCCAGGCTCTGCCTGCCTCCTCCTGCCAGTCTACGGACTGCCTGCCGCCTGCCATCGCCTCCTCCCAAGCTCTGTCCGGCCTCCCTACCAAGCCTCTGCCTGACTGCCTCCCTCCAAAGCTCTGCCTGCCTGCCTGCCTGTCCTCCCTCCTCCCCTGCCGACCTGCCTGCCTGCGTGCCTGCTCCTGCCTGCACTCCTCCCTCCCTCCCGCCGTCCCTCCCTCCCACCCTTCCCTCCCTCCCTGCCTGCCTGCCTGGCCTGCCTGCCTGCCCCTCCCTCCCGTCCCTCCCTCCATCCCTACCTGCTTCCTGCCTGCCTGCCTGCCTGCCCTGCCTGCTTGCCTCCCGGGCCTCCCTGCGCCTGCCTTGCCTGCCTGCCTGCCTGCCTCGCCTGCCTGCCTGCCTGCTGCCTCCCTCCATCCCACTCCCTCCCTCCCTCCTCCCGCCCCCTCCTCCCTGCCTGCCCACACCCACCAGTCGACCATCACTGGCACAAGGAGTGCATTTGGAGCCGACATGGGGCACGGATGGTCCTTGATTGTGCAGATATGTCCAACAAGGTCACGGAATGAACACTCCACTCTCGTGACAAATTCAAATATAGTGTGTACCAACAATTAAAGTTTGCAGTATTTTTAGTGTACAATAGTTTTGATAAACTTTTTTGTAGTTCTCAGCATACAGCAGAACTACTCAAAACACTGTAACGGCATAATACACTACATTACGTATTACTGTACAGCATTCACAAACTCCATGAGACTTCAAGAGGGACATAACTCCAACAATAAGGGAAATAACAAATGTAACAGTCTTTGTTAGTATAGGAGTAATAATATATATAGGTACAGTATATAATATGATAAGCATTTTTATTGTCTACAAGAAAATAAAGCACTGACCTGATGCAAACGCCTCCTGGAGGTCACCTCTTGCAACGAATCCAACGTTCCAACGAACTGGGTCGGTCCCATATAGTACGTGAATCGAGGTTGTACTGTAACTGCTATTATTTAGCGATGAAAGTATTACAGAAGACTCCTGG